>JAYMFT010314551.1:0-10076 GCA_038088735.1 Panulirus argus | reverse complement strand
GGATCACCAAAATTCTCTGGATATAGAAAAACAAAAATGTTGTACAATTCTCTGCTGAAGTTACGCTTCTCATTATGCATTTTTTCAACTGTCCCATCCACCAGTTTTTCCTGAAACTTAATACTGTCCCCTGTCACGAGGCTTAATCCTCCACCTCTATTGTCTTCTCTTTCCCTCCATATAATCATGTATTCTGGACACATGAAGTCAGATCTCATTTCTTTTGTAAGTTCTGTATTCACCATTACAATTTCAGGTTTGTTTTCCCTAATTCGTTGCTTCATCTTTAACTCCTTTTGCACTTACTATCAGTTCATCTACATTCATTAACATAATTCACATCTGAATTTCGCATCACTATGCATTCCTGACTTCTCTGAGGTGGTGGTAAGGCTATTCTGCTCTCTAGCCTCTTTGATGTCTCCCGTTTTGTTTTGGCTTTTTGCCTTTTTACTATTTCTTATTTCTCTCTCTCGCTCTTCCTTCGGTCACTTCTGCTGTATATTCTCAGTTCCTCCTTCTTATGTACATCCTCAGTTCCTCCTTGTTACCAAGTTTCTTGGTCTAATTAAGTGCCTTCTGATTATATAAGTCTCAGACAGTAATCATTTTTTGTCACCCCGTGTTTGTAGTATTCTACCAGTTTTGTGTTTCGTTTATCAGAGAAATTACAGCAGGCATGTCTTTAGCTTCTCATTGCCCATTAACCAGTATTCCTTCCTTCTTCATCCTTTCTTCTTTGGCTGGGATATGGCCTTCAAATCCAAAAATCGTTGTCTGCCTTCACTAATGTACCTTCCGCTTCACCAACGTTTTGAATTTTGGTGTTACTCACTTAACTGAAACATAAAGAGGTTAATGAAAGGGAAAAAGAACAGACGAGGTAAAGTAGTTACGAATTTTGGAGGAAGTGAAAAACCTGTCTCTTAAGAAGTGCCAGGTCATAGTCACTGGGAAAGACATGAGAGGGTAGAGGGTTCCAGAGCTTCGAAGTGTAGGGAGAGAAACGTTATCATAACGACACACCCTTACGTTGCCAACGGCCATACAGTAATCATGTGACGCAGCAGCTTGCCGAATATTGCGTAGCGTGTTAGGGGCGCACAACCAGACAGCTTTATCAACTTCCATGTCTCCGATTTTCTCTAGTCTTCATTTTTTTCATTGTAGATCGATCTAGAACATTGTGCACTTCTTGAATCATCTAAAAAATAATTATATTTCCCTGATTATTCTATCTGCAACTGCGCTTACAACCGTCTTTATAGATTTACTTAACAATTCACGATGTCCGTGGGTTTCCATGTCCCTAGATCTGTTCCTCAACATAAATCAACACCCTGTTTTTGTTATTCAGCTCCAGAATTTGCTCGTTTCCTGTTTTCAACAGACTCTGGTCTCTGTGTTATGGACATTTCCTTTTGCTCATCTGTTTCAGGGACCTCCAGAAAAGACACTCCTGACCTTTTTCTCTAATACTTTTATACAGATCTGACTTTTATATCGATTTGTCACTTTTTCTGTGGCTAAATTCCCTTTGAATACCTTCAGTTACTTTGAATTTGTTAATTTGTTCTTTGATCACTTGTCTCAGTTCACAAATTTCCTCTTACATTCAATGACTCTTTCCATTATGTTTTAATTCCTCTTTTTTTTTATTTCCATCCATTTAATGTAGCTTCTAGTCCTGTTATGCATCATTAACAACAATTTCCCCTTCCATAAGGTCCCACTTGAATCGTCTGTTCTACTCCAGGTATCCTGTCGCAAGAGCCATCCCTCAGCATGAGGAGGGTCCTCAAGCCCCAAAACTACACCTCCTACATCGCCGCCTCCTACGTTAAGTTCTACGAGAGTGCCGGCGCCAGGGTTGTCCCCATCCTGTAAGTACTGGAGCAGGATAGCGCCAGGGTCATTCCCATCTTGTTAAGTAACAAGGAAGATCAGTCGCAAATCAGGTGACGAGGCAAGACAGTTCCAGGGTTGTATATACTCCATATGCAGAGGCAGGACAGTCCCAGGGACGTAGATCTTACATATGAAGAGGTAGGACAGTTACAGAGTCGTAGGTCCTGCATGTGATGAGGCAGGACAGTCCTAGGGTCGTCGATCCTACGTATGCAGAGGCAGGACAACTCCAGGGTCGTAGATTCTGCATATGATGAGGCAGGACAGCCCTAGGGTCGTCGATCCTATACCTGACAAGACAGGACAGCGTTAGGATCGTAGGTCTTGCAAGTAACGAGGAAGAGCAGTGTCAGGGATCGTAGACCTTACAGGACAGTGTTGTTGTAGATCATAAGGATGACGAGATAGGACAGTGCCTCGGTCGTAGGTCCCGTAAGTGACAAAGAAGGAGGGTGCCAGGGGTCGTAGATCCTATAAGTGAAATGGGAGGAACGTGCTAGGGGTCGCATATTCTATAGGTGATAATGTAGGATAGTAATACGGTCGTAGATCCTGAAAGCGAAGAAGCAGGACTGTGCCAGGGAGGTAAGTAAAGCACAGGTTAGAAGTTGTTATTAAAGTTTTTATGAAAGTAATAAAGTCTTTGTGAGGGGAAGTTATATCCACAGGAGTCCTCTGTCGTCTCCACAGTCCACAGACTCGAAGTCTCATATCATCAGTTGCTTAAAACCATTTGCTCCCCTCCCTAACAGACTCTACGTACGTGACCCTCCCTATCAGACTCTACGTCAGGTGTGTGTGAGCGTTTGGTTCCGGACGCCAAGGTGTTTAGATAATCTTATGATAACAAGAGCTTCATAAGTTTCGAGGACGTGAACGATGCATTGAAATGATCTATATTCACACAGTGAGCACGATGGTATGACCCCTTGAGTATGATGATGTTGCCTTTGCCCCGGCCCTTAAAGGCCGGGGCAAAGGTTACGCTACTTTACTTTAACGCCACATGGTCGTATTCAAGCGCTTCGCCTTCAGCACTTCAATAGATTTTTAGATATCATGGTACAGTGTTTTGCCTCAGTGTAGGGCACAAACCTGCTTTGGTACCAGCGCACCAGGACAGTGTGGAACCAACTAAAACCTTCCCCATGCATCTTGCTGTGTACCGGTTACTGTTCGTTGCATCAGCAATACCCATCCAACGCCCCACTGATGCACACACTATGTGACCTATATTAAGTCCATTTTATTTTCCAGAATTAACCAAGACGCAGATTACTACAGAAACATCGTGGACTCTGTCAACGGGTGAGTACCTGCTACTGAAGTGTCACTGTGACAACAGTGTTGGTATTGAGGTACTCTAGTGGCAACACTTAGTGCTGACGTACGAGTGCCGCAACACTGTTGCTGTTGAAGTATACTTGTGACAACATTCTTGGTGCTGAGATACACTTGTGACAACAATGTTGTCGCTGAAGTAAACTTATGACAACACTGTTGGTGCTCAAGTACACTAGCAGCAACACTGTTGCAGCTGAGGTACGTTGGTTGACAGAACTCTTACAACTGAAGTGCACTTTTGGCAACATCGCGCTGAAGTTCTCTTGTGTCAACACTGTTGCTTTTGAAGAACACCTGTTGACAACACTGCTGCTGTTGAGGTACACCACTGTGCTGAAGTACACCTGTGGCAATACTGTTGCAGCTGAAGTACATTTGTTGACAACACTGTTGCTTCTTAAGTACACTTGATAACACTATTGCAGCTGAAGTACATTTGCTGAACACTGTTGTGCCGAAGTACACTTGTTGATGAAATTTTTCTACTGAATTACACCATTATGCTGCAGTACACTTCAGGTAACTCTTGCAGCTGAAGTACATTTGTTTACGCTATTGTTGCTGAAGTACTCTTGTTGACAACACTGTTGCTGTTATATGCTTAATAACAAAATTTTATGTTGTTTTATACTTAAAGACAACACTTGATGAAACATCATTGCTAACAACACTGTCATTTATGAGGTTCATTTGTAAAATTGATATGAATGATTATGATAAGCTTGATGATAAGTAACACAGTAGGTGGCAGGTGGTAGGCAACAGTCATGGTGGCAAGTAACAAGAAAGGTGGAAAGTAAGAGGCCCGGTGACAGGTAACGGGTTTGGTGGCATTTAACAGGCCTGGTGGTAGGTAACAAGGCAGGTGGCTAGAAACATAGCTGGTGACAGGCAACTAACTGTACGGTTGGTATCAGTGTAGGTGGCAGGTAACAGACCAGGTGGCAAGTAACGGACCAGATGGCAGGTAACATAGCTGGTGGCAAGTAACGGGGCATGCGCTAAGTATCAGGGTAGGGAGCAGGTACCAGAGCAGATTAGATACTAGAGCAAGACACAGGTATCCAAGCAGATTAGAGACATAGGGTAGGTTACAAGCGAAAGGGAAGGAGGCAAGTATCAGGGCAAGCTGCAAGTATTAGGTCAAATGGCTGATACCAAAGTAGGTTACAGGTACCAGGGAAGATTACATGCACCAGGGCAGATTACAGGTACCATGTCAGGTAGAAGGAAACAGGGTAGGTCACAGGTAGCAGGTCAAGTGATAGATAGCAGGGCAGGTTACAGGTGCCACGTGGGTGGCTGGTAACTAGCATGTAGTAAGGGAGGATCCTGGTGTAGGTTGGTGTTCCCTGGAGGGTCGGCATCCATCACCCAGCGGAGCGGGTATGGCAGGGCAGGTAGACTGCTGTACGACCTGCTGCAGGAGGCGGCCGCTCAGGGCAGGACACCCATCCCACTCTTCTCCACCTGCCTCGGCTTCGAGATGCTCCTGTACCTCGCTTCCAACGACACTAACCCCCTCACCAGCTGCCGGGCCACAGACCGTGCAGACCCTCTCTACCCCTCGCAAGGTGAGTGCTGATAGTTAAGGTGGGTACAGTGATGATGGTGTAGTTGGTGTGCAATGATGATGGTGAAGCGTGGTGATAATAATGGGGCTGGAGTGTGGTAATGACTGTGAGAGGGAGGAGTGGTTGTTACTAAAGATGACGGTGACAACTGCGACCGAGTATAATGATGGTGATGGCGCTTACTATGACGGCAATGTGTGGTGACACTAGCGGTGACAATAACTACAGCAGTGATAGCGGTGACGATGGGATTTGGTGATGGGGTGGCACAGGTCTGGGTCCTAACCACCGCTTCCCTGGTGGGCAGCTGCACTGGAGGAACTGTATTTGTAACTTCCATCGGTCTTTCGTGACCAACTGATGATTGCTGTTGTTGGATACAGTGAGATAGTGGATCTGATCATTAAAAGCCGACCTTGAATTATCCAAGTTTCTCAGTAACAGTACATCACGATGGTAAAATATGTTTATGATAACCAAAACAATAGGACAAATTAATGTTCATATGTTGGTAATAAAGGCACTGAGTTCGGTTCAGAGTTGTAGTGCTGGTGTGAGTATTAACAACACTGATGGTGCAGGTTGGAATTCGTCGGAGATGGTGAGAACAGCGCCAGAGGAGGTTTTGGACACCCTCACTACCACTAACGCCACCAGCAACTTCCACAAGTGGTGCGTCACCCCACAGGTACTGTCCCTCCCCTCCACGCTCCCACCGGCCCCTCTACCCGAACCCTTGGCCAATGGCAGGCATTCCCCACCCACTAATGCAGACTGACTCATCTTCTAACATACCAAGACTCACATCACTACACTACTCGTACACTGAACTAAAACCAAACCCACCATTGCTGGCCAAGGTTAAGTTTATTCCATCAAAAACTGATATATATGCTCCAGCTATTCTTCCTCGTGATAAAAAATGCCAGCAATACTTCTAAATAAAGAATGACAGTTGTTGTTTAATACATTTGACATGACAGAAACATCACCTAGGCACTCTTTTCCTGGCAGACGTTCCACGACTTTGGACTGAATGAGGACTTCACCTTGGTGTCAACCTCCGAGGACGACAATGGCCTCGAGTACGTGTCCACCGTGGAGCACCGTCGCCTTCCCATCTACGGTGTCCAGTGGCATCCTGAGAAGAACGTCTTCGAGTGGAGCTTTGACTCCATCCCACACACTCCTGAGGCCATTCGCGCCGCTCATTACTTCGCTGATTTCTTCGTCAGCAAAGGTCTTTATATAACAAATTCATACCAGTTCTGTTGATGGACTTTACCTCTAGTATCTTTCTCATTTGCGAAGTTCTTTTAATATGAAATTTTCTTCAAATATTGGAAAAGTTCTATGAAAAAAAACCCTTTTTCATTGTGTTGCAGCTCGCCTGAACAACCAGACCTTTCCCACGGAGGAAGAGGAAATTGATTCTCTCATCTACAACTACAGCCCCATCTACATCGCCAAACTCTACCGCTCCTCCTTCCAGCAATGTTATTTCTTTAAGTAAACCGGCCAATAAGACGATCACCCACGCCCGCAGTGGTGACGACAGCAGCGACTACCTGACAATAATAACACCTTGGTAGAAATGCTTCAGATCACTTCTTCCTAAACAGCAGTACTTGTGTTCTTCAACAGTCCCCCTAACACTAACACGATAAACTCCAATAAAATTCCATCATAAATGATTGTTCGGTCAATATTCCGGCTGGAGCACTTGGTGGATGTTGGCCTGTGACACCATGGGATGTTGCAACACCTCCCCAACCAACGCCCCTCCCTTCCTGCTGCTGCATAATCATCAGATAGAGATCCTCTGCCATCAAGATCTTAGATTCATATCACACCTCGGGCCAACGCTTGGGAGTGAATCAAAATATCAATGTAGACAACCAAGAACAAAGTTTGTGTGTAATATAAAGAACATTGTTTGTACTGTCAGGGTCATGGTTCTTAAGTAATATAAAAGACCAGCTTTGTATCTGTATGGAAAATAGAAACAACGTGTGTATGTAATGTCAAGAAAAACAAAGTGTACTAAAAGTAAAGACAGTTTCCATGGAATTAAAAAAAAAGTTTGCATGTAAAGAAAAAAGTTTTACTCTGTCTCAAGAACAGAGTTTCTGTATATAATATCAAAAAAACAAAGTTTGAAGGTAAAGTCAGGGGTAAAGTTTGAATGCAATGTCAAAACCAAACTTTGTGGTCAAAGTTTGAGGATTAACAGCAAAATTTGTAAATAAAACATCAAGAGCAAAATCTGTAAGAAAAGAGCAAATTGTTAAATTCAATTATTAAGAACAAAGTTTGTAAGTAATTTCAAGAACAAATTTTGCATGCAGTGTCAAGAACAAAGTTCATAAGTAACTTGAAGTACAATTTTACTTCAAACTACTGCAAGGATCACTGCAACACCACTACCAAAATTTGTGTGTAGTACCTGGACCAAAGTTTATACCACGCAACACAAAGTTCGGTTGTAACTTCGAGAGCTACGTCTGTATGCAATATCACGACCAAAGTCTTATGTAATAATAAGAAAGTTTGAATGTAACTCCTAAGGAATCTTTTCGTGTAACATATCAAAATTTGTATGAAACACCAAGAAAAATTAATTTGCTACGAATCAAAATTTGTGTGTAACACGATGAAAATTAGCTTATATTACGTAGTAAAGATTTTAATTAACACTCACGAAAAATCATGAAACAAAGAACAGTTCCTGTGTAACAATATGAACAGAGTTTCCATGTAACAACAAGATGTTAACAGTTCCCATGTAACACTAAAAACATTGTTTCGATGTAACATCAAGAACAGATTTCCTATGTAACACGAAGAACTGAGTTTCCATTAACACCAATAATAGTTTCTATGTAACACTAAGAAGAGAGTCTCTGTAACGATAAGAACAAGATTTTAATGTAACACCAATATCTATGTTCTAATGTAAATTCCAGAAGCAAAATTGTTAATATGAAGAAAAAGTATTATGATTTTAACACGGGCTCACACTGTCATCACTGTAATAAAATAAGGTTAACCTTCAACAATCACTAACAAAAGTTTAACACCGTCAATAATCACTGTAACAAAGGCTGACCATCAACAGTTAATGTAACACAGAGGTTAATCCCGTCACATGGGCCATATGCATAGTGAGAGTGTGTGTGGCCTTAGAATCATCTTTAACACCCGAGGAAGGTGTTAAAGATTTTTTCGGTTGGTGGATGTAGCTTGACGTTTACAGCCTGGTAGTTGATAGGCCTCAAGCCCAAACCAAGCAACCAATCAACCGTCAGCAGTCACTGAAACATAAAGATTAACACCGTAAACGGTGCTGTACAACAGAGAATAACATTATCAACAGTCATAGTAACACAGAAGTTAAAACTGTCAACAGTCAGTTTACGTGCAAGGAGGACAGACGTCAGGGACGAGCGAAACTAAAGGGAGGAAGGGAAGATAGCAGTGGACGGATGAAAGTAATGTGAGGAAATAAACATGACTGTACGGACTGAAAATACAAATGGTTGAAAATCTCAGCTACCTGGGATTGACAGAGGTTAGAGGTGGAGGGGTACAGACGTGGGAGTTAACAGATATGATGGCTTTTGAAGGAGTGTAGAGATGTTGTACCCCTTCACTGAGGGACTTATGTACCCTAAGGGGTTGCAAATGTATAGGTCCACCACCATTCGCCCACAGATAACAATATACGGTGCTGAGGCTTGAAGACTCATCAAACAATGCCATGAGTAAATTATAGACAGTGCAGGTGACTTGTACACAACACTGGCGTGTGTGTGTGTGTGTGTACAGGTGTTCAGGTAATGACACTGGTACGATCCCACTGCCGCTGTACTCGTGCTACAGCTGCTTCCCTTGCATTATTTTTTTTTCATTGCCTGAGTTCCTGACCGTGAAGGTACCTGGGTTATTGCCTAACCTCGGACCATCCCTTACCTCAACCTCAACCACCCATCATCCCATGCCAACATACCTTCAGCGTATCCCAAAACTTCTGTCTCAGCCCTATGTCCTCCTCTCGCTCTAACCCTCCATCACCCCAACTTTTCCCTGCCATCACTCATTACCAATACTACCCTGCCCTCATGCCACCCATCGACCTGCCACTAATGTTTCAGTAAGCTGGACGTTAATGCCGGGCTCCTCTGGTGACGGTGTATCAGCCAGGTAATACCCCGGGATCACACCAGTGAAGGGCGCTGTGAAAACACTAATTACTGGTGAGCAGCTTGCACTCACGTGTGGCACACCTGACAGTGTCAGGCCGCAGTGAGTGACCCATTAGACACTGTCGTGTGGCAAGCCAAAGTATGGAGAAAGTTGGCCTACTGACCTATGCCAAGCGGCAGTGATGCGCCTTTCGTACGCTCCTAGGAGTTCTCATGGCTTACTTACAGTCTTGTTCCTTTCATAATCCAAGTGGTTTAACGAGTCCTTGTGGCTTGCTGACAGCTCTTCTGGTTTGATGACAGTCCTCGTAGCATGATAAATGTCTCATGGCTTTCTGATACTCCCTGTGGCTTTTGAACAGTCCTTCTGGTTCCGGTGACAAACATCATGGCTGGCATGATGGCGTGATGATGGCTTGCTTACAGTCCTCATGACTTACAGAAAGTCTTTCCAGTAGGCTGAGGGTCTTCCTTGTTTAATGAAAATCCATCCGGCTTGTTGATGGCCTTCTTGGTATCTTGCCGCTCCTCCTGGTCTGTCGACAGTCCTCCTGAGTGTTGAGTGTTTCAGCACCGCCACTACTCTAACTGTGGAATATAAATGCTATATTTACGGGAACATCATTTTGCAGGGGTAGTGTAGTGTATGAGGTATACAATAAGACCTGTGCATGATGATTGGTAATTATGTTCTACGTCCGACAGTGGGAAGTCACTCGACATTAGACAAGGCTATGAATACCACGAAAAAAAAAAATCATGACAGTAAATTATGTTAAGAAATCACCAGAACCTATGAAAACTTCACCTAACATCCCTTAACAGCCGCAAGTGATTATACTCGTAAGTATAGAACATTTTTTTTTTTTTTGGAAATATCGGATATTAATAGGATATCGCCATGATATAGCTTAGAAACACTCACACGGTAAATGGCGAAAATGTACAATACACTTGTAAATTGCTTTAGTAGTACATTCGATCTTCCTATAATGGAATCGTATAATTTGCGTGTTCTTCATATATATATATATATATATATATA
>JAYMFT010314540.1:0-10076 GCA_038088735.1 Panulirus argus | reverse complement strand
ATTATAAGAGCGTGTGAGGAACCAGTGAGGGTCAAATCTCGACACACTATGAGGGTGTGTAAGTTACCAGTGAGGGTCAAGCCTAAAAAATTATGAGAGTGTGTGAGGAACCCGTAAGGGATAAACCTCAACACATTATGAGGGTGTGTGAGGAACCAGTCAGGAACAAACCTCAACACATTATGAGGGTGTGTGAGGAACCAGTAAGGGACAAAGCTAAACACATTATGAGGGTGTGTGAGGAATCAGTGAGTGACAAATTTCGACCCGTTATGAGTGTGTGTGAGGAACCAGGGAGGGCCAAACCTCAACAAATTATGAGGGTGTGTGAGGAACCAGTAAGGGACAAACCTCATCCCATTATGAAGGAGTGTGAGGCACCAGTAATGGTCAAACCAGCACATTATGAGAGTGTATGAGGAACCATTAAGGGACAAATCAACATATTATGAGGATGTGTGAGTAACCAGTGAGGAACTAACCTCACACATTATAAGAGCGTGTGAGGAACCAGTGAGGGTCAAATCTCGACACACTATGAGGGTGTGTAAGTTACCAGTGAGGGTTAAGCCTAAAAAATTATGAGAGTGTGGGAGGAGCCAACGAGGGACAAGCCTCAACACATTATGAGGGTGTGTGAGGAACCAGTCAGGGACAAGCCTCAACACATTATGAGTGTGAATGAGGAACCAGAGACAGCCAGACCTCAACACCTATTGAGAGTGTTTAAGGAAGCAATGAGTGACAAACCTCAGCATATCATGAGGGTGAGTGAGGAACCAGTGAGGGACAAACCTCAACACATTATGAGGGTGTGTGAGGAGCCAGTGAGGGACAAAGCTAAACACATTATGAGGGTGTGTGAACAATCAGTGAGTGACAAATTTCGACCCATTATGAGTGTGTGTGAGGCACCAGTGAGGGCCAAACCTCAACAAATTATGAGGATGTGTGAGGAACCAGTGAAGGGGGCTACCAATGAGGCGATCCTAGACAGGGGGTCCCCACTGCTTGGGGCTACCCCTGGGACGTGCCTGGGCTTAGAAATACATTTTGGAGGTCATTTAAGGCCTTAAATTAAAGCTTCCATTTTAAGAAAATTGTGCCATTCATCCGTTTCGTATTTATCGGGTATATCTCGGCCAAGGGAGGCATTATTAGGAATTTTTCCTTGATTTCTATCAAGTATGGAAGCGTTTCATCAATTTATATGATAGAATTTAAAGGAAAAAAACAAATTGAGCTGAAAAATAATTTACCAGAACTATTTTCTGCAATTTTTTTCTTCCAGGTGGTTGGTGAGTGTGGTAGGATATCCTCCTGGGAATAGAAAGCAAGATGGCGACCAGCAGTTACCCCCTCTCGAGGAAGGTTGAAGTTATTGTTTATTAAAAAAAAGGCTATAATGCCGTCCAAATGACTTGAATCACCGGTAAGTGTGTCATGTCAGCTTGTATCTCACACTGTCCTCTGGCCTGATGACCTTTTGACAATCAGTGGTTCACTTAATTCGATAGTTTTAAGCATTAAACTATCACTGGGGGTCGTGGTGGTGAAGGAAGGTCGTCAGCGTTACTCTCTAACTACCAGTTACCAGTTGAAGAGTTAAAACAACCTTCATTTGCAGGTAGTGACGGTAATTCTGGGACGACTGACACTGCATTTATATGGTCTCCCGAGCAATCATTGGCCGTCAGATGCGACATTACACACACGTATATGTATCGTCTGTGGCTCCACACTGGCGAAAAACATTTTTTCCCTTTTAGTAGTCGTACTGAAGTGACATTCCGCCCTGTAACCGTCTGCATAACACAGGGCTGAAGAAGAGCAGTTATTTAAAGGCCTCGTTAACTGATGACAGGTTATTTAAGGTGGAAACTCACTCATGGGAGGTGATTATGGTGCCGATAGTTAGGAATGTACTAGGTGACCACCTGAAGCGTCGATTACATTTAACAGAGATATTAAACTGTATTTTGGGTGAGAAGATGTTGGGAGCATAATTAAAAACATCTAAATTATTAAAATAAGAGTGATAGTGGGGAGAGCCCTGAATATCAGGGATGATTTGAGTTTATATCATAAATATTGATGAAAATTGTACAAATCAGCAAAATATGTGAAATACTCATTTAATCCCCCTCCAGGCAGGTGAAATATATTTAGATTTAGACTGCTGTAGTTGAAATATACCATGTCACGCCATAATGTCAACTCCCCGGGAATGGGTCATTTACGGGTTTAGCTCCGCATTGCTGTTAGCTCTGAATGTTGGGAAAATTATGACTGCATTGCAGATGCAGTGTTTAGAGAATATAATAACAATAGTAGAGCGTCACTCAGTTGATTATTTTTGGTTGCCCAACGTTAAATAAGTATACTAGTCTGGTTCTGTATATATCAGGGAATACGTGGGGTTGATTGATGTGAAAGTTTGTAAAACACTTGTAAGGTACTGACAGAACCTATTAGAATTCGTACATACATACCAAACAATCAGGTGGGATCATATGGCTCAAATCCTGGGCGCAGTAGTCAGCTTGCACCCAACCCAGACCTGTATCCTCTTCTCAAAACTGGTCAGTAAATGGCTACCTTGCTTTGGCTGTGGTCAGATGTTTGTGTGCGTGTGTGGCACAAATAGGAGTAAAGACGTGTTTCATATGTATGTAGGGTTAGGAGATGTGGCATCATGAGTGTAAAAACTCTCATCCTGTAACACAAAAGTAATCACAAGCAGTAATCACTCATAAAAACAATGTACAAACAAGCAAGATGAATTCAGATGTTGACCCAGTGATCTCCATGTAGTATGGAAAACACTTAAGCTTTAGCATATGAAAACAGTTCATGGAATGTCACTACAAATGTTAATGTATGTATAAAGTATATTACTTCGAGACATTTGGGACCTGTTCAAAAATTATTAACATATGTATCATACCTCACTAACCCTTAACCTTGTTAAAAAAGTGACTTTTTCCAAGTTCTTACAGAGGCCAAGGATTTACTACCATGCACCATCCCTGGATTGACTAGGACTGTATGGGACAGAAACAGAAGGCCAGAGGGAGAACAGTACTGTTTAGTGTCAGGAAAGGTGATTTCATATTGATACATAGTTGCTTGCTAACTGTAGCGGAGCACCTGTTGGTGGAGATGATGTGGCCATGATTGTTATTAGATACTGTATAAAGATAGACAGATTATCCTTATTTTAAGATATATAAATGAATTCCAGTACTCCATAGTCATTAGCTTGAGTTTGGGACCAGAAAAGTTTCTTTTACAAAGGTTTTTGATAAATTATATACCTAACATAACTCTACTGTGTTTAGTGAAGTGTTTATCATTACTAATGTATAGTAATTTATAATTTTTTTATGTAAACTTCTATGAATATTATTAGAATTATGTCAGACGCAGAGAATTTTGGATTATGTTTATGACAATATTAACCCACATCACTCACAAAAGTAATCTTTTTCAGGTTGTTCATATCATAAGGAGAGAATAAAGATCATCATCATGAGGATCACTGAGGTGAGGCTAGCAAACAACATAGGTGCCCATTTCAGGGCCCTATGGCTTGTGAAGGGAAAGAGACGAGTGTCAAACACTGGGGCCGAAGCCATCCTGGCTGCCAAAGGAATACCAGTCATTGATCCTCAAGAAATCCTTTCGCATGCATATCGCAAGTGAGTAACTTGGTCCATGCAACCAACCTTAGAGTAAGGTTCATGCTTTGCTCGTACACTTAATTGGTCCCAGATTTCATTTAACTTAGAAATTGGTTAACAGCTGTTGATGATGAGATAGTACATAGTGTGAGGAAAATCCAGAATGTTCTTTGTTCTGCATGAGTGAGATGGTGAATAATGGAGGTAAACTGTTTTTGGATGGATGTTGAAAGTGACTTGTTATCTGCCTAATGATTGGGCAAAGGTAACGATTTCTCCATTGTATGAAGTTAAAGGGAGTAGGAATGAGTGTAAAAATTGTGGAAGCTATTAAATATAGATATCCTGGCAAACTCTCTCTGCTGTTTTATATAAACTCCAAAACCTCTTGGCATGATGTCCTCATTTGAGCTTGTAGAATCTGCTGTTTCAGATTAGCATATTAATGTATGCATCAAGTTTTAGCACAGCTGTGATTGAATTCATTTGATACCAAGTACTAAGAATACATTGGAAAAATATTTATACACAACTGAATGCCCCCTCAGTTTATTTCAAAATGTTTATTAGATATATTTAAATTTATGCTTATGTTAATGAACTGATTTATGATACTGTTGTTTCAGGAAGGAAGAGATTGACCTTCCACCAAAACCAACACCTGATTTGGAATCACTGGAGAAGAAAGAGATTCCATGCCATAGGTTTACTCACAACTTTTCACCGGTGATGGGTTTGTCTCAGGTGCAGCTGATCACAAACTCAGTTGTTCGGTCTACTTTGCCTCAGGCTGTGCTGGACAAGGCAACAGACAACACCTTAAATGAAGATGAAAGAGTGAAAGAGTAAGTAGTCTAGTCACTTGTTTTTCTGATTTATGTATCTATCTATCTATATCTCTGATGCCTGTTCCTCAGGAACTCCCTTAAGGCAAAAGAGTTTCCATAAATGGTGTACTCCACAGCCACTTTTTAACCTTTAGTGTCACTCTTAGGCCACTGGCAGAAGACAACTCTAATGCAGCATTTTCAGTGGCTCTTTTTTTTCTAAGAATTATTAACTTTTATTTATCTGTTGTGGTAGAAATTCTAAAACACACATAATGATATAAGTTATCATTATTGTTGTTGAACTCCATGAGAGTAGCATTTATATTCTTAAAACCTATTTAGAAAAGGTAACACATGAAAGTTATGATAATAGCCTTTAAACATAAGGGAGAAGTTGAGGGCAAGAGATGGAGACAGAATCAAAACTATTTAAGGTTTGAAGTATGAAAAACTGTTCATCTCTGTGGTGGTATCCTGTAAGCCCTGAGAAAATCTCAACGATCCCCAGAGGTTAGAAACCCTTTAACCTCTTGCCTGGTAGTAAGAGGAGTATATATGAGAGAGATGATAAGGGTGTGCTGAAATGGTTTTAACGTATGGACAGGATGAGTAAGGAGAGGTTGACTAAGTGGGTATACATATTAGAAGTGGAGCAAACAAATATAAGGGGTAATCAAGGAGGAAGTGGAAGGATGAAGCGAAAGATCCTCATGAAGGTTTTGTGTCTTGAACATGGAGGAGGGTATTAGGCATACAAGAGATTGGGTGAATTGGAGCTATATGGTATGCAGGGAATGATGTGCTGTCAGTGGGATGAACCAGGGTGTATGAATTGGTTTGGAGACACCATAGAAAGGTCTGCGGGGCCAAGTCTTAAATGGGGCTCTCTGCTTTCAGAACATGACAGTTAGAGAGTGAATGTGAGCAAATGAAGCCAATCCTTTGTCTGTTCCTGGCTGTGTCTTGCTGATGCAGGAAATGGCAGAAGTGTATGGAAAAGAATTTTTTTAATTTTTTTGATGGCAACCCATTATTTATAAATAAAACAAATAAAATTTTCCCTAGCTATTATTAGGATTGAATGTTCATGTGGGGAATAAGTTGAGACATCATATTAAAGAACTAATGTCACAGAAGAAGTATTAGATAAAGATTATAAGATTAAGATTTATGGATAAGAGTTTTAATGTGATAGCTTTGTTGAAGAAATTCTGGAATTTATGTATGACATCAGAATTGTTGGAGGAGCTACTAATTAATATTGAATAAAAAAAGGATATGGTTTTGTAAGTGATCTAGCAGACCAATTTGTAATTAAAAGCATAAATGAAAGTTTTTTAGGATATCTCATTTGAATGTACAGTACATTAGGAATTTCCTTTTCTTTTATGATTTTATTATGTAAAAGATTGATTTAAAGCCGCATGTCTTATAAACAGGTCCCACATTATATATTCCATTCAAGATGTTTTGATAACATTTAGAGCAACATATTGCAAACAAGTTGCCTCAGTCAGTGTTATGTACATGCTTCAAACTGCAGTACACATTAATACCACTTAAGTGATCATAAACTTGTCAAGAGGGCTGAGATGATTCAATTATGAAACATTTGCTTCTTTTCATAATCCAAAAGGCTTCACTAAAAATTCAGATACCAGATATCATTATTATGAAGGGATGATTGTAGGAAACTGGAAAGTTGGATCAAGATAGGTGTGATTGTATGTTTTGTTATTTAATGCTTTACTTATATCTACATCGATTCTTGTGAAGCGTTCCAGCCCAGGATCCAATGTCAGAATTTGGGCTAGAAGGCGAACGCTCTACCGACCATGCTACCGTGGTGGGGGCGTGCTGTACTTATACATCAAAAAAGTTCATTAGAATATTTTATATTCCAAAATTGCCGGTGCATTAACTGCTTAAGAACAGATTATTACTTCCCAGAATAACATGTAGATAGTTGCAAATGAGGACCTCATGTCAGTGAACCATTTTCCTAAATTGTCTTGCCTGTACTATTAATGAGTCAGATGTCCTCTTCCGCAGGGCCATTCTCCATGCTCACTTATTGGATTCGCATCAAGAAAAGCTACCACGGATAATAGATGTTATCAACAAACCAGGCTTGGTTGATAGGCGTGAATATGGCATACCACTTTCAAGGAAGAAGTGAGTATTCCTATAATGATTTTTGTAATATGATTTTTGCTTTAAGGAAAGGTGGCCTTCATAGAATATGAGGCTATTAGAATATAATAATTAGACACCTCATATTTTGCCTTCATTCTCTTATCTACATAATTTACGAGTAGATGTTTTGCATTTGACTTTCGATACACAAGGCACGGCTTGAAGATGCGTAAGAGATGAGAGAGGCTATATTTATGTAAGCTGCCCCTTTGATTGATGAATGGAATTAATGATGATATATGCATACAAAGAAAATTTTTCTTTCTGCATCTGTTACTATCTTCATGCATGTATGTGATCACTTAATTCTGTGTTTCCTTTTCTCTCTCCATTTGTTTTTATTTCAGCTCCAGTTTTTCCTCAGCTAATACTCTTTTGTAATCCTGTAGCTCCCTCTTGTAAATCATTCACTTTTTAAATTCTTGTTATTGGCTGAATTGTTCGAAATACATTTATTGTTGGTGCATATGTATGTGGTCTGAAATAGTAATTTTTAGGAATACTAATTACACAATTCTGCACACACTTGTTTTACTTCTTGCTGTGTTTTAAGGATGCTTGTCCATGTTCTTTCAGAGCAAATACATTAAGAAAAGGCAGTTAACTACTGAAATAGAATATCCACTCTTCTAACTTGCCGTTTCATGAGGGCCAACCACTAATTGCCTGAAGAAATGGTCATAACAGTCATCAGTATTTCCTCATCCCTTGGGTCACTTGTTGCTCTGTAGTGAAAGTAAGACATGTAAGACAAGGGGTATAGATTTGTCAGAGAACTTCTCAATTCAGAGGAGTCCATTTTGTTCCAGCTACTGAGTGTACAACTGTCATGGATTGCAGGTGCCCCAGGGAAAGGGCTCCTGTGGTGATTAGAAATAGATGAAAATAAGATTATATTTAACACTTATGTAGGTAAAGTTCTACTTGTGTAAAGATGTAAGAAATGCATATGATGTAAAAAATGTTTATATGTAAATGAATATGCAAGTGTTACGTATAGGGAATGTGAAAGCACACACTGAATTAAACATAAAGTGTGTAAGGTGATTAGGACCTGGAAAAGACCTGTAATTGTTTCTAGCCCAGACCCTTCTCTTGTCTACACATTGCTCTACCAACTTAGAGGAAAGTATACAACTTTTTGGGGCATTTTCTTCAGTAGAAATGATGAGGACATTACGTAAGGAAAAATTGCACTGGGGGAGGGTAATTTCTGAGGAATCATGTAGTATAGATGTTATTGTATTTATTTATAATTAGCTCAGAACCAATTTCTAGGAAAGAGCTCATATGTTACCCAGGGTTGCTTTCTAAAGGCTCCTATGGCCCAAGGCTACACTACTTCCAGTGCAAGGAAAACCTAGACTCCACTGGAGTGAAAAGTTCTTTGACGACATTGCATTCTCAATGATATTGCCTTGCGAAAGATAACTTTTTCACTTGTGGTGTAACCTTAAGCAGGTGGAATCCGGTGAAACCCAATATAAGAGTTAATGTAGGAGATAAAGCATGATTACAGGAGAAATGTTAGTTCTGTAACTTATATTGACATCGTCACCCTCTTTTATGGTGTTCCTTCCTGATATTCATACCAGCGCCTTTTTTTTTACTGTGTCCTGTCCTTATATTTTGTATTTACTTGAGCTGAATTTCATCATTAGTGCATTAGAACAACTGAGGAGTTTGTTTAGGTCCACTTGTAAATTAGTGCAATCCTCACCACTTTATTTCCATCATGAATTGTCACTTCTTGAGCACGACTAGTAAACTGGCAAGTCTTTCATCTTAGTTTTCATTTGATTAAAGGTGGCAAGGTATATTTTAACAACCTCATCCATATGTAATACAGATAGTAAATAAGTAGCGCATATGCTTTTTGCCTATTGATATTAAAGACCTGATCTCTCTCTTTTTTACAGCAAGACTTTAACATATCAACTTCTGCTGTTACTTGATCAAATAGTGCCAGATGCAGCAAAAAGGCAGCTAGTGGAGGATGCCTTGACTGAGGTTACTCTTAAACACTCAGGTATGTCCCGCTCACCATAGCTGTTGCTTTGCTCACTTCTTGACCATGGGGATTACTAATATGGCAGTCTGAACTTTACTGCATTTGGAACTAAACAGAATCATTACTACTTCTGTGGAGTAACATCTTTTCTTTCATATATGTTTACTGTTTCTCGTATGAACAAGGTAGCATTGAGAACAAATTGCTGAATCTTTGAGGAAAAAATCCTCACTTGCCTCATTCCTCTGTTCCTTTTTTGTAAGGTTAAGCAAGAGGAAAGTATTTCCAATCCCCTGCTCATGCCTCTGGATTCCCTTTTATGACATGCAGGAGATATGCAGGTGGCATTCTTTCTCTCTCATTCCTTGGTATAATGAGGGTAATTTATTCCGACTAATTATTGTTATACAGGGTTCCCTTACATTTTAGACTTTCTGGAAAAATCATTTAAAGTGATGATGGGTTTCTGTTGTAAAAGGTTTACACTTAAAACTCCCTCCCCCAGTGTTCCCAGTTTTTGACATCTTAAGAAATATGACACAAATTGTTCACATCTAAGTCATATAATCATACTGTGAAAGTATGTAACTGAATTAGGCTAGTACAGGCAATTGGTTTCAACAGGAGTTGTAAATGTTGTAAGAAGTGTAGGATGCTACATGTTTGCGTGGTGAGAGGATGGTATATGATCATCATGGCTACCAGTAGGTGGCAGAAGCACTGTGTTCAGTGAAGAAGAGGGATCCTAAAGTGGGCTTCAAGTGAGCATGATTGTACTAGCTTGGGGTACTGCTACAGCAAGCCTGAGTCAGGAGGCGAAGATGTGTGATTGCAGGATGTTGTGGGGGTGCTGACCCCACTTGAAGATGGGGAGGAGACCTTAAGAATTAAGTTCAGGAGGACTGCCTTGCTGTGTTGGGGAAACCACAGAAAGGTCTGTGGGACCAGGTTGTGGATTGGGGGCTTTGGTTTCGGTGCATTACGCATGACAGCTAGACTCGCTGCCTCTCCTGAAATGACATTTCTTCTGACATTTTAGAAGCTTATACTCACAGATACCTCTTTCTCAGTGAACAGAAGACTGACAAATCATGTACATGCCATTGACTTGACAAGCACTAAACAACTACCCATCTAACCCAGCCATAATTATCATCCTACCAGACACAGACCTATCGTATCTGTATTCCCCATATATATTTATATTTATTTATTTATTATACTTGATTGCTGTTTCCCGCATCAACAAGGCAGCGCTAGGAAACAGATGAAGAAAAAGCCATCCCCCCGCATACACACATATATACATACATGCACACATATGCACCGTACATATATATATATATACATATCAAC
>JAYMFT010314539.1:0-23513 GCA_038088735.1 Panulirus argus | reverse complement strand
AAACTCTATGAACTCCTACTGAAGTGCGATTTAACCTTTATTACTGCCATCACGAACTAGTGTGATTTTCATCTCTATATATATATATATATATATTCTTGATATAAGTGTTAAGATTATTTTGGTGAAATATGATTGTTCTATCTCACTTGGGACACATCGAAAACGAGACCCTGAGATTGTTTATGGTGTATTTCATGGTATTTCTGCAGTCTTGATATTCATATCATCCTTGCTGGGGAGGCTTTCAGGTCAAGGACACCTGCAGACAAAAGCTCTCTCCCACTTCCAGGCTAATGTCAATCCGAAACATCAGAAGTTCAAACAACGAAACAGTAGTAGGGAGTGTCTTACTG
Organism: Panulirus argus; assembly: GCA_038088735.1. Classification (NCBI taxonomy): domain Eukaryota; kingdom Metazoa; phylum Arthropoda; class Malacostraca; order Decapoda; family Palinuridae; genus Panulirus; species Panulirus argus. Next base: position 23,157 of record JAYMFT010314539.1, on the reverse strand, counting down.
AATGAGCAGATATCGCACCGGGAGTGTTTACGAGGGGTATGGAGACTGGCGGGGAGAGTGGGTGAGATGAGAGGAGGGTTGAGTGGGGTGAGGAATGACGTATCAGAATCTCCGCATACTGATGAGGTTAAGATCGTAATGGCTATGTTTACAATCATACGAATACTGAAAGTTCAGTAACAATAATCTTGTACGTATGCACGGCCAAGAACAAATACGATGGGATTGCAGCAGCAACAGTGAATGGAGTTAGTAGTATAATGATTATAGGCTGACATAACACTAAATCCAATCATGTTAAGTTTGAGTAAAGAAATAGAGTTACAAATAGTAACTTATCTACTTGTGATATTCATACACTTATCAATATATAATCAGTCAGGCCTCTGATTAAAAATATATATATTTTTTTTTATTACGTTCCGTTCTACATACTAAAAAGGAATATTGAAACTAGTTCGTATATTTAGAATCAGACCACAGACTCTTACACATTGCCATAAAAAGTTAAGATACAAAATCCGCTGTCAACTGCTGGTTATGTTTTCAATAATATGCATAATGAAGGATGAGTAGGGTTGGAAAATGGAATCATATTATTCGCATATATTGCTACAGAATTTTATTCAGTCATTGAGATTGCATTAACGCATTTCATAATTCTGCAGTGTTCATGAGACAAAACACTGCACTGTAAGTTTCATTTATACATAATATGAACTGACGTCTTGTTCCTGATAAGGTCATATAATCACATAACTGTAATTTTAATTTTCTGCTGGTAAGATGATTATGGGACTTGACTTTCAGTACAAGGTTCAGTTTCCCTGAGCGTCAGTCACTTCACTTGCTCTCCTACATAAGGATTCCACCAAGTTGAGGCAGATGTTGGGGCGTCACCTCACTGATTCCCGTATCTTTCGTAACGTGGCGTTTAGTACATAGCCCACATCCCACTCGCGACATGGGACGGTCCATAACTTCCAGATCTGGTTCATATCACAACTCTTGGAAGGCCAGTCAAGGACTTCCACTTCCGGATGTTGAATGAACAAGTCCTCCACCACATAGCATGTGTGAATGGGAGTCTTACCCTGCACACATGTAACAGGTGGATGAGGTGATGCCATGTCTTGCATTGACGGCAAGAATACTTTCTTTAAAACACTAATGTATTCTTAACCTGTGAACATTCCATGTATTTTCACCAGCTCTCCAGGTCCAAACGCCCACATCCAGCCACAGAAATTTGCCTTTATCCTAGCACTGCTGGCTTTTCTTGGATATGTTTAGCATCATACGAGTTTTGACTGGTATCTAGCACATTCTTGCCCCTCCTGTAGCTGATAGCAGCGATCATAAATGCTGTTGTTTGTTACTATGATCTAGTAACATGATGTACAATTACTTATTATCGGTGGACCAGCAAACTATGATGTAATTCAGTTAATCATTCACGCAATGAATTATTGTAAAGTGCTGGAGACTGACGAAATCAATAGAGAGTAAACACGTGATGATCGCATGAGATGACATGAATATAAATGAACTGAACTGAATATCTTTAAGGAATGGACGACGGTTTAGTTACGTTCGTTGAGAAGTTATGATCGCAGGGATTGTGTCTGGGGCTCATCTGTGTTCATGAATGACTTATATTACACTCAAAGAAACCAGTCTGGTCGTTCTGAATCAGTGCTTCTTGGTTCTTAGTTTTATTATTTCTGGGAAAGGGAAAACATTCAGAGCTCTCCTTTATTATAACCAATATTTGGTTTACGCACCGACTACTTCGATTGCGCAGTTTAGTCTTTAAGGCATGGACGCCACCAGCTCCTATGTTTCAGACCATCCAAAGGGGTTACTTAATTGTTCCATGACATCAGTGCTTCGTCAACCACTCCAGCTCGGCTGCGGTGAATTTGGTTTTCGGAGCCAATTTTCTCCGTCGTTGCCCAGACTGTCCAGTCGGATGGTCTCTAAACCGGGCTTTTGCAACTTTTGATTTGTAAATGAGGCTAATGATTTCCACATATCTTTCTCCCCTGAACCCACCCTGGCCTCACATCTGTCAGCTCCCCCTCACATGTGTGGATCTACCCGAAGGAGCCAGCATATACTCTCCCGCTTCTGTTGTTCACCGCAAGTTTGATTCTGACAAATCAAGAAAACGTAAGGAATGAATTGTCTGATCTTATTAGTGTGTTCTGATGCACACATGAAAAGAATTAGGAAGAGTGGTAGAGAGATAATGTTGTGTTTTGTCTGCGGCAAGCATTGATGGTCCTGTGCCCTCAACCTGAGCAGAACGTTCATCGTCTCAAAGAAACATATTGTCCCAGTTGCTGGACAGTCTATGTTTTGACGTATATTCTCACCGCTCCTCCATGTTTTCACTGACAGCAAACTCTGTTTTTTTTTGCTGGTCGAGAGCCATGCACCTTTATGGAATGCAGCCTTTTACATACTCTCTTGCGTATGCAGCTGAACAGGAGCAAAGCCAGTTAGTGAGTTGATATCTTACATACTTATGAGAACATAATTCATAAGGAAGACATGTAAACATATAAACACATTACCCCATGTTCGTCTCCGGTGGTGGCAGTGGTGACAAATGGATCAGTCACTGTGATGGCCCTTATGGCCTTCTCAGGCGCAGCGAAGGCAGCCGCTCAGGGGCTTGTTCGTAATGGCTCCAGGTTCTTGAGAGTGCTTGTGTTCCTGGGTTGTCAAGTCTCTGCTCTGTTTCTCCGTTGCTTAGGCCCGCTTAGTAAAGGTGGATGACAGAACCGCGTGATGACTGCGAAGTCTTTATATAGAAAAGTAACATTTTAACAGGAAACAGTGACGTCAAGTGACCTTTTTATTTTTTTTGTAAGTTTCGAGTTGTATGCTTCGAAAACTCAGGAAAAGAATAGCATGCATCAGTTATGGGTCTGCAGTAACAATGTCAACAAATTTCTAAACATTTAGATGAATGATAAGCTACATTAATTTTATGGCTAATTATCATATATAATATTTCATCCATTCATTTTAACCTTTGTCCCTTTCGTTTTTATATTCCTGTATGGCAGCTTATCCCGTAAACTGGAAATAATTCTCATTGTAAGTAAAGCAATTACAAAAGTAATTTATGAGCATTTCTTTAAGATTATATAACAAATGTATTTTTCTTTTCTATTTTTTCCTTTCCAACTGACAAGTATCATAATTACTAAGAAATGCGTCTCGCAGTACTATCAATCCCTCTGAAACAACCGAAGCCATAGCAGTCATTTCGAAATCCACCAAACCCTGGATAAAGTTAATCTTTTTGTCGATAATCCTTTATCCCCTCGAGAGTAGTATTCGGGGACGAATTTGACAGAATATGAATGCGACGGGTCGGTTGCAATGTTGGGAATAGCACGTTGGAAGGGTTGGCAGCACTGTGGGCGAGCGAGTATAGACAAACGTGGTGCAGCGCCATAAGAATTGTTGCCATAATTGAAGCAGATATGTGTTTGTACAGCGGGTAAAGGGTAAATATTATGTGCAAACAAGTGTAGAGCAGCGTGACTATTGCCGGGAGCATAGGCAGTGAGGATTGTCACAATTTAGGAGGGAATCTTGTGCGTCTAGGCCTGATGGCGGGAGCTGGTGCAGTGGTGACGAGGGAGTGACTAATGTGAGGGAGATTGGCACCACTTGGGTTGTCCCAGAAGTCACTACAGTGAGGCCCAACTTTCCATGTTGATGGAGAAGCATCTCAGGCAGGGTGTGAAGAAACACTCCGATATTCAAGTACAAGCCAGTAAGCAAACAAGTAGCAACGTTGACCAATGGGAGGATGCGTAGTGCCCCGAGTGAACGGGGACAATTTTTGTATGGGTTCGCCCAGAGAATGACAGTCATAGTTGTAGCATCTAACAGGCGAAACAACTACAGTTAGTGGTGGTGAGATTGAATTCAAGAATGATGTTAGCACCACATTTTTGTGTGATTAGTCCAGCATGCAATTGATTTTTTATGAGCCATTATAGACCACACATACTGGAGTTGTGACCACAGCGAACAAACTGTGGTGAGGTCGATTTTTTTTTTTAAGAGCGTAAGAGGAATGTATGTTTTTGTGTGTCACTGACTGTATGCGCGAGTGTGCATGTGGATGCGTGTTTGTTTGTGCACATGTATTTTTGTGTCGCGTACTTCACTATTGTTATGTTGGCCATGCAGACCACACTGTTTCCTTGCTGTTCACGCGCTGAGGGAGTCCGGCTAAGGGAGATCATTTATGTAAATATGGAAACAGTTCGCTTTGCCTACTCGTTTGTTTGTGTTTACATCGGTGCAATTTCCATATATTTACATGTGTAAAATCAAGAAATCAATAATCAAGTTTTTGATTTTCCAGAAAGACCGAATGAAACTGTCTCTTCGATGATCAAACGTGACTTGGCCCCACGCATCTGAAGGACAGAAAAAAACACACTTCTACGCTCCACCCACAGCTGGCAGGAGGTGGGACCTTACACTGCAGCACTGCCGGTCTCTGAGATGATATTTCTTACGAGATGAGACGCTGAAATGAAAGAAAGATCAGTGCGAACAGTGATGTGATTACGTTACTTAGATTGCTGTGACGCGCATCAGATGTAAGCAATTATCTTTGCTTCGTAATCGTGGGAAAATGTCAGGTAGAGTGACAGATAAAGAAAATCAAATGAAGTGGGGAAACACCAGAAGGGTTCGGCTATCCTTCAAGTGATACAGAAACCTGAAAATTTTTGGAGAAATATCCAGTAAATAATTTAATTTTCGTGTGATCTAATGTTGTTAAACAATATGGTAAATGTTTTGCTATATGCTGATTGATAAGCAAGATGCTGGAAATCATTTCGAACATTGGTTGGCGAAAAACACTGAAAATATTGCAGTGAAGAATAATTTTTGTTACATTTCGCTACATATGGTGACTGGTGAACAGTCTGGTGAAAAAAAAAAAATTGTATATAGTGACTAGCAGAGAGTATTGTAGAAATATTACTTCATATAGTGATCAGTGATTTTCATGATTAGTAAACAATGCGTAGAAGTATTTTAAGATTAAGCGATAAGAATGGGCTATAATCAATATGTTTTTTCAAGAATTACATCCTGTACTTGGTGTGATTGGTCAGAAATGTTGTGAGTGATTAATTTCCCAAAGTTCTCGTCACTAATGGCTTGAGAACTCTACCGCCTGGATGATCAGCCGGCCAGCAAGAGGGTGAGTATCATAATCATTTGTTTATTGTGTGGCGATCATGTTGCACCTAATTGTAGAGTATATTTCGAACAATTGTGTTTAAACTGTTCTATTCGACCATCGTCCGGTAATCATTTCTCAAAACCATTTACTTTTCTTGTGTCAGTTTACGAATATCGAATTATGTCATACCGCATCATTCACTTAACACACAATGTTAGAACTAGCTCACCTGCGGCAATTATTTGGTGCTTCTGCTCACGTGCAGCTATCATGTGATGGTTTATGATGTGCTCACGCGTGGCTGTCATATGATGCTTTTTGATGTGCTTACATGTGGCTATCATGTGATTCTTTATGATGTGCTCATATGTGGCTGTCATGTGATAATTTATGATGGGTTAGTATGTAGCTATCATATGGTGCTTTATGATGTGCTCGCATGTGGCTATCATGTGGTTCTTTATGATGTGCTTACATGTGGCTATCATATGATGCTTTCTGATGCTCACATATGACTATCATGTGGTGCTTTATGGTAAGTTTACTTGCGGCTGTTAGGCAGTATTTCATGAAACTCGCAGAAGCCTGGTTATGACGTGGATGTTGTTTAGAATTGGTCAGTTCTCGTTATAATGCTGCTAAATCTAGTCATACTGAAGTTATTCTGGTCATATTAAAGATGTCCTGGTCATAATGATGTTTGTTCTGGTCATAATGAAGCTGTTCTGGTCATAATGAGGCTTGTGGTTATAATAAGATTAATGGACTCATGCTGGTAGTGAACTGTTTTCGATCAGTCAGTTGAAGACAGTTCCCGTTTTCTGATGGTGTGTGTGATCCTAAACACAGACTTTGATGTATTCCAGGTTTAACATGTCACATCATGATCGTCATCTGTCATGTGACCATCGACTCATGTTTTTCATGTTAACTTCGATGTTCCTCACGAGTCTTCGAACTGTTTGCCAGAATGTTGTTGGCTGTATGTACACTAGCGTTTAGCTGCAAATTTAAGGTATACTTCTCTGACTACACTTTCTTGTGTGATTCTGCTACCATCAAGAGGAAGGGCTCAGGTGGTGCTGTGCTAGCAACTCCCAACACCCCAGCTAACCCAAGGAATATCTCGTACACTACCCTTGAAGCAATTCATTGGGTAGCAGGCCGGAAAACTTTTTGCTCTGGGACCACTCAGCTTTTATCATAGCCAGTAACACTGCAAGTACGTTATCCGCGAGGCAAAGAGTTCGTTTATTCAAAGGAAGTACGATAACCTCTCCTCGTCATCCACTGTCAGGTCTTTCTATTCGTTAGCTGAGGGAATTTCTAACAGCTGTCATTTTACCTTTCCTTCACTTTTTCGTCCTGACGGTACTGTAGCTATCTCTCCCGTAGACAAAGTAATTCTCTTTGGTTCCCGTTTCTCCTCTAACTCCACCTTGGATGACTCTAACATTCCTTCACCCCCGGGTGCTCCTCTTACTAATCCTATGCCCCTCTCCGTAATCTTTTTTCGGACTGTCTGAAAAGCGCTTCTCACTCTTGACACAAGCAAGGCATGGTCCTGATGGCATCCATCCCCGTGTACTGAAAGAGTGTGCATCTGAACTTGTACCCGTGCTTGCTAATCTGTTCCGTTTCTCTTTAAAAACCAAAACTTTTCCTTCATCGTGGAAGCAAGCATTGGTACACCCCAACCCAAGAGAAGCGTGACCGTTCTGATCCCTCTTGTTACTTTGACATTTACCCTTTCCAACGTCTTTAAATCCCTTCTCAACTCCCATATCCTTAGACACGTTTAATCTCAGTCTCCTCTCTGATCACCAATATGGCTTCCGTAAGGCGAGATCCACTGGTGCTATACTTTCTTATCTTACTAGTGTCTGGTCATCATACCTCAAAGTTTTTGAAGAGTCTGGTGTACTAACCCTCGGCAAATCCAAAGCTTTTGGCAGAGTGTGGCATTGGGGTCTCATCGCTAAGCTCCCCTCTTTTACCTTCCCTCACTCACTTTACTCCTCCATATCTAGCTTCCTCTCCGACCGATCCATCTCTGTGGTTGTTGATGGATCAGTCTCACCCCATTTCTCTATGAAGAGCGATGTCCTTCAAGGTTCTGTCCTGTCCCCTACACTTCTCTCCATTTTTACAACGATTTTCTTTCTTCCACAAATAACCATAACCAAATGCACTCATACGCTGATGACTGAATTCATCCACATCCTTCAGTTCTGTTCCTTCTACTCTCACTCGATCTGCATCTCGAATTGACACAGCTTCCTCAGTAAACTCATATTTAGATATGATATCTCAGCGGGGTAGACGAAATCGTGTCAAGTTTAATGCCTCCAAGACCTAGTTTCTTCCCATCTCTATCGAAAATTTCTCGCAACTCTCGTCTCTCCTTTGAACGTTCTGTAATTCCACCTCTTGACTCATTGAACATACTTGATATTACTGTATTATCCACTCATTCTTGGAAACACCATATTATGGGAATAGCTAAGTCTGCCTCTAAGAAACTGGGAGTCCTTATTAGGTGTCGAAATTTCTTTTATTCTGAACAATTATTCTGTTTATACAAAGGATTAATTCGTCCTTGTATGGAGTACTGCGCTCACATTTCGGGTGGTTCTAGCTCTGTATCCTTACTTGACAGAATTGAGTCGAAAGCGATCCGACTTATAAACTGTCCCAGGCTAACTTCTTAACTTAACCCCCTTGCCCTACGCCGCAATGTTGGTTCACTTTTCCTCTTCTATAAGTACTACTTTCGTTTTTGCTCTCAAGGACTGGCTGCTTGTGTGCCCCACCACTAGCTGGACCATGCAATACTTGGCAAACTGCTGCGTCACATGATCATTGTGTAGTCGTTGGCAACTGAAGGGTGGGCCGTTTTGATTGCTGTTTTTCTGCCAACACCTCGAAGCTTTGGAACTCTTTACCTTCTCGTGTCTTTCCTATTAGCTATAACATAGAACAGTCTAAAAGGTAGGTTTTTCACTTCTTTTCACTTCCTTCAAAATTCGTAAATAATTTTCCCTTGTCTCTTCTATTTCTCTTACATAATTCTTTCCATACTTCAATTGGAGCCCGGCTTTAATGTGAACTTTTGTCCATGACTGGAGTCTTCAGTATTACTGGAAATAGTACCAGGGATACTCTAACTTCTTCACTGCCTTGCAACAACTTACCAGGGACACTGTCGCCCCTTCTGTGCCTTGTAACACATACATATAGGTTGAGTTGAATACACGTCACAAGCCTTGATTCGTGACCCTTGACCAAGCAAACACTGACCTAAATACACTTTGGTAGTTTCCAAAATTTCAGCGATGATTATTCGTTTTTTCATGACGCATAAAATCTACTGATACAAAAATGTACTGAAAATATTTATTTTCTATAAAACAAAACAAATATTTCTTAGAAAAAAAGACTAGTTCTTGAAGTGCTCCAGAGCGATGAAAGGTGATTTTCACTGCTTCCGATGTTAACCGTATACACAGTTAGTATGATAATACTTGTGTCAGATGTCTTGAAGCGCCTGTCCATTTGGCTGCTGCTGCTTCTGATTCTACGGGTTTCCGTCACAAACACAGGTCTTACCACCTCAACAAAGTTAATGAAAGGGAAAAGTAGGGACAGAAGAAGTATATACGAATTATGGAGTAAATGGAAAATTTGCAAAGTTATAGTTATTGGAAAAGACATGAGAGGGAGGAGAGTTCCAGAGCTTCTAGGTGTAGGGAAAGAAACAGTTATCAAAACAGTCCACCCTTGAGTTGTCAAGAGCCACACAGTAATCATGTGAAACATCAGCTTGATGAGTAGTGCGTGGTGTAGCCAGCGGTTGGGGCACTCAAGCAGCCAGCTCCCGGGAGCAAAAATCAAAGTAATACCTATAGAAGAGGGAAAGTGAACCAACATTGCGGCTTAGGACATGGGGGTCAAGCTTGGAAGTTAGCCTGGGAATGTTGAAAAGTTGGACCACTTTTGACTCAACTCTGTCAAGTAAGGATGCTGAGCTAGAACCATCCAAAATTTGAGAGAAGCTCTCCATACAAGGACGAATCAATCCTTTTTATGATTGTAGCAAATGTTCAGAATTAAAAAGAAAAAAAGACAAATCCTCTGAAGAGGACTCCCAGACTTAGCTATTTCCTTAATGTGGGGTTTCCAAGAAAGAGTGGATGTTAGTGATACCAAGTATGTTCACTGAGTCAAGAGGTAGAATTACAGAACCGTCAAAGGAAAGAGGAAATTTTGAGGAATTATTTTTAGAGAGTTAGGTAAAAACTGGGTTTTGGAGACATTAAACTTAACCAGATTTCGTATTTCCCTCTGAGATATCCTGTCCAAGTTTATTGAGGAAGTTGTGTCGAGACGAGATGCAGATCGAGAAGGTGCAAAATTGAAGGATGTGAAGAAATGCTGTGTTAAGTCGTCAGCTTATGAGTGCATTTAGCTATTTGTGGAAGAAAGGAAATCGTTGATGAAAAGGAGAAAAAGTTCGGGATACAGAACAGAACCTTGAGGGACACCGCTGTTGATGGAGAAAGGCGGGGAGGCTGATCCATGAACAACCACAGAGAGAGATCGGCCAGAAAGGAAGCTACAAAGGATTCCCCAGAACTTTTCAGGGATGATGAACAGACATTAGTAAGATAGGAAGGAATATCACCAGTGGATCTCGACTTACGGAAGCCATACTGGTGGTCTGAGAGAAGACTGAGATTAAATATGTCTGAGGATGTGGGAGTTGAGAAAAAATTCAAACACTTTGGAGGCAGCAGATGTCAAAGCAACAGGGCAATAGTTAGAGTGGTTAGAACGGTCGCCTTTTTTTTTTTTTTTTTTTTTTTTTTTTTTTTTTGGGGGGGGGGTTGATGGGCTGCACAAACACATGCTTCTAAGAAAAAGGAAGGTTCTGGTTTTATTTTCAACAGAAACAGAACAGACGAGCAAGCACAGGTACAGTTCAGTGGCGCACTCATTCAGTACATAGGAATAGTGCTTGTGTCCAGAGAAAGAAGCGCTTTTCGGACAGTTCGAAGACAGATTTCGGGAAGAGGCATAGTATTAGTAAGAGGAGCATCAGGGGGTGAAGGAATGTTAGGGTCATCCAAGGTGGAGTTACAGGAGAAATGGAAACTAAAGAAAATTGCTTTGTCTATGGGAGAGACAGCCTTAGTATCGTTAGTATGGGGGGGGGGGCGGATTGAAGGAAAGGTAGAACGACAGAAGTTGTTAGAGATGCTTTTAGCTATAGACCAGAAAGACCTCTCAGTGAATGACATGGATAACGTGCTTGCAGCGATTACGTGCAGTGATAAAAGCTGAATGGGAGTCAAAGGTGGGAGAGTTTTTCCAAGCCCGATATGGCTGATTCCTTGCCTGAATGGCCCCAGAACAGGAATGGTTGAACCATGGATTGGATGAAGAGGTCGTCTTGAGGGAAAGGGGATAAATACTTCTATTCCCATAAAAATAACCACTGCAATGCGTTTAGTGGAGAGAGAAGCATCACCACATAAAGAGATAGTAATTTACCCAAGGAAAATCGGAAAATCTTTTCATAAATATTTCCAGTCTACTGTATTGAGATGCCAATATTTCCGTTGAGAAGAGGCTGCTGGAGGGGGAAATGCTGTACAATGAAAACATTTATGATACACAGTACCCCCCCCCCCTTACAATTGGGGGCAATGATGTGTATTTATAGCAAGAAAGATTACAGGTGAAAAACGGATCCAGAAAATCAGGAGAGTGGTCAGGAATATGGATGGGGCAAGAGATAATTTGCTCTGATTACTTTTTTTTCATATTTGATCGCTGTTTCCCTCGTTAGCACGGAAGCGCCCGGAACAGATGAAGAATGGGCACATTTGCTCACATCGATTTTCTACCTGTCATGTGCAATGCACCGAAATCACAGCTCCCTATCCACAGCCAGGCCCTCCAGACCTTTCTACGGTTTACCCTGGACGCTTCACATGCCCTGGTTCAGTCTATTGATAGCAAGTCGACCCCATTATACCACATCGTTCCAGTTCACTCTATCAGGTGCAACCATTCAACCTTCTACATGTGCAGGCCCCAACCGCTCAAAACATTTTTCACTCCATCCTTCCATCTCCAATTTGGTATCCCTGTTCTCCTTATTCCCTTCACTCCTAACACACATCCTCTTGCTAACCATACCTCAATAATTCTACCCCTATGTCTTAACCATTTCAGGACACCCCCTTCTGTTCTCTCAACCACATTTGGTATTACCATACTTCTTTACCTTTCATTACTTACTCATCTAAACCACCTCACACCACATTCCGTCTTCAGACATTTCATTTCCAACTCATCCATCCTTCTCCGCACAGCTTTACCTATAGCCCATTCCTCGCATCCCTATGATATTGTTGGAATTACAATAACTAGAAATATACCCATTTTTGCCCTCTCAAATAACGATCTCTCCACATATTCTTTAGCGCTCCCAGAACCTTCGCCCCTTACCTTTCGCTTTCATGGTCCCAATCGCCGTCAAGTCCACCCCCATGTATCTAAAATACTTCCTTTCCTCCAGTTTTCCTCCATCCAAACTCACACACCAGCGAACCTATCCCTGAACCTTACTAAACTTAATAACTTTTCTTTTATTCACATTGACTTTCAACTTCCTTCTTTCAAAGACTCTTACAAACTCAGTCATGAACTTATACAGTTTCTTACTCGAATCTGCCACCAGCGATGTATCATCAGCAAACATCAACTGACTCACTTCTCAGGCACCCTCATCCCCCCCCTCTCCAACCCTCACATTTACTTTCCTCACCACCACATCCATAAATAAACAAGTAAGGTGACATCACGTATCCATGCCGCAGACCAAACTTCAATTGGAGCCATTCACTTTCCTCTTTTCCTACTCGTACACATGCCTTACACCCTTGATGAGAACTTCTCACAGCTTTCCTTCCACACCATATATTCTTAAGACCTCCCACTAGGTATTTCTACCAACCCAATCAACGCTTTCTCCAGATCCATAAATGCCACCACATACAAATCCACCTTTTTCTTCAAGTATTTCTTGCAAACATTCTTTAAATCAAACGCCTGATCCACACATCCTTTATCATTTCTGAAACCACATCTCTCCTCCCAGTCTGATGCTCTGTACTTGCCTTTACCTTCTCAGTAAGTACCCTTCCACTCACCTTTATCCCCTTTTGCCTTTATACAGTGGCACTATATAAGCATTCCACCAGCCCTCAGGCACCTCACCATTATCCATATATATATATATATATATATATATATATATATATTATCCTTGGGGATAGAAAAGAAAGAATGCTGCCCATTTATTCCGTGCGTTTCGTAAAAGGACACTATGAGGGGCGGGAGCAAGTGGCTAGAAATTCTCCCTTCCTTCATTACTTTCCAAAAGAAGGAACAGAGCAAGAAGCAAAGTAAGTATTTTTCCCTCTAAGGTTCCGTTATCCTGTTCTTGACGCTGCCTCGCCAATGCGGGAAATGCCGAGTATGTATGTATGACGTAATAGGCCAGAGAAAGGGTTATTTTACTAATCACTCGACACCACTGGTCATTGACCTCAGCCACTACACTCTCCACGTCATTACCGTCTCGCTAAACTTTTGAAACCACAGACCTTTGACCTGGCCCTTTCGGGTAAGGTTAAAATTCCCAATTCGGTGCGTGGGCCTTCACTATAGCGATAGTGAACATACTGAATGTTGGGGAGATATGAAAATGACCTTAGAGTTTTTGAGACTCGCGCTCTACCCCTGAGCTAATCAGGCCACGGAATCGAAAGAGTGTTTGTTTTATTCGAGTTATTTTAAGACCAGTTCATCATTTTCCACCTGTGCGAGGTAGTGGTTACATAAGAAAGATGAGCATTCGAGGAAGTTTCTTCGCTTGGCTCCTTCTGTTCCTTGTTTTGGAAAGCAATAATACTGAAAGGGATACGTAAACACACACACGCACACACACACACACACACACGTATATATATATATATGTATAATATATAAGCGAAGGCGCTACCGGACTCTATATGCTTATGGTTAGGAGACGCCTAGGCTATACCTTCGAATCTATGGGAAAGACAGTAGCGTCTCATCGAGGAACATCTCCGTCGAAAGGATTCCCCCATTTCTCTGCTACTGGAAGTAGCACATCCTTGAAACGACAGGAGCCTCTCCACAGGCAGGGATCCTGGGGTTATGCAACAGTGATTGAAATGATAATGATGTTGCCAAAGTTGGAAACTACTTAGATTTATATTCATGAAATGAACATTTATACCAAGTTCATTATGAATTTTCACGCTGCTATACTTTCATAATGATTCTTTGTGTTACAGAGATCAGAAAACAAAGAGTTTCTGCTTTTTGCTTTTCTCAGAGGTAAAGTAGGTCTTCGTGACTTCCTTATTCTTATCCCACTTGTTGAAAATATCATTCGGGAAAATTTTACTCGTATACAAAAAATGCATTAAAAAGATTTTCTTTTTCTCTGGAAAAATACGTTTGAGTTTCCCCATCCCCCAAAAGATAAGTATAAAGGAAATAGTAAATGCACTTCTGTCCATTGAACCAGTTACGTGAGAAGCTTTTCTAATGCTAAAACCAACCTTAGGGAAGGCAGGAAGCCTAAGGACCGGGAGGAGTAAGGAATGATTCTGCTCGCTGGTAGGAGAAGGAACAGCACGTCAGAACCCCCGGGGAACGTGAGGAATGGTGTAATTTGTGAGACGAAAAGGATCGCCAAGAACCAGTGAACGAACCAGCCCGTAGGAATTGTGTGTGTGTGTTTGCAGACCCTGTTACACACCACTGGTTTCTAAAGAGAGAGGGATGGCAATATTTCCTGGTAGTGTATTGACTAGTCATTGTAGCTTCTTCGAGGCGCTTTCTTACAATCTTGTTTGACTGATTGTTGGTGTTCCTCGGTATTTACTATCTTTTTATCTCTCGTGATGAGATGCCTTCAGGATCACTGTATTTTTTTTTTGTATATATATATATATATATATATATATATATATATATATATATCTTTCATACTTGATCGCCGTTTTCCGCGTTAGCAAGGTAGCGCCAGGAAACAGACGTAGAAAGACACAACCACTTACATACAGATATATACGCATAAACGCACATACACGTACATATACATATATGTATATACATACATACATATATACATATGCACATATTCATACTTGCTCGCCATCATCCATTCTCGACGCCACCCCGCCCCATAGACAACGGCATATAATGCTTGAAGGAAAAGATAAAAGATAACATGTACATAATCTTCTTTCCCCACACCCGATTGCCTCCCCCTGCGTCAGCAAGGTAGCGCCGAGAAATAAACGAAGGCGGCCGCTTCCACCCACACTCCTTCTCTAGCTGTCATTGTGTAATACACCGAAACCACAGCTCCCTATCCACATCCAACGCCTCACAGACCCTTTTATGGTTTAGCCCGAACGTTTCACATGCCCTCTTTCAATCCATTGACGACACGTCGACCCCAGTATGCCACATCGTTCCAATTCACTCTGTTCCGTGCCCGCCTTTCACCCTCCTGCATGTTAAGGCCCCGATCGCTTAAAATCTTTTCCACTCCATCCTTCCATTTCTCGGTTCTCCTTGCTCCCTCTACCTCCGACACATACATATATCCTCTTTGTCTTCACTCGTTCTCTTCATATGTCTAAACCATTTCAGCACACCCTTTTTAACTCTCTTAACTACTCCCTCCTTACTCCCTCTCCCACACATATCTCCCACCCCTTCGCCACTTACTCGATCAAACCACCTCACAACATATATCAAATATAATTTTTGTTCTTTGATTACATGTATAGTTTAGAGTGTGGATTGATGAACTTTAGCTGCTGGTAACCATAATAATCAACGAACTGCTTTTTTTCGAAAGGACGGGTCATCCCGAAATAAGGGTCTGTGGCAGGAGGAGACCTACCGAATAAAAGAACAATAGCAAGCATTCAGCTAAAACAAAATATTTGTATTTCATGTCTTGGTGTATGATGCAGATTCAAGCTCAGTAAACCTTTTGTTATTTAGAGCCAATGATTCAGTCATCGTGCATACTGGTCCGTGTCAGAACACAGTACTTACGTCGAGGTTCAGTTTGTGTTTCGTTCCAGCTTCTCTGTTTTCCGAACTTGTTTACGTTACAAGATGCAATCCGAAGAATTCGGTATTGTAGAGCGTTGGACAGGCTGGTTGATACAGAGATAATTGTGTATAAGATTACTTTATTACATCCACAGTCAAATGCTTCAGTAAATTCTAGACTATATGTGTTATACCCATCGCTTAGGATCTTTTGAAAATTCGTGAAATATTTAAGTTCTCATCACCACATACTTACCGGCACTACACTTAAACCGTAACATTTCTTGACCATGCAGTGTCTTGGGAGAAAAAGAAAGTAGATTACGGGAAGTGCGTGATTGTTCGCGTTTATGCACTTTACACACACAATTATATCCTGAGCCGTCCCTTCTTGCAGTTGTGGTAATGGTTGCTGTGTTGACTAAGCAGTGTCATCGTCTTTTATCTTTATTTCAGAAAGAGAAACGATAGAAATAAAACGAAATATGCTAAGTTTCCAAAGTTCTTGCCTAACACCTTAGTATATAAGTATACAAGATATAAGGTTGGGATTATATAATGTCTGAGATCAATAAGGGTTGCAGGCCTAATGACCTTACCCATAAGCCGGTGTAGTTAAACCAAACAATAACAACAACAATGATAATTATGCCAGTAGAGGAAGTTTATAATTTTGAAATTCAGGCCATATTGTAACAGACCATATTATTGACCGTGCTTTCTATGGACAACAGCGCATTATTCTTCACTAAATGTGTAAATCGTGTCATTAATGCACATTGAGTTCCAGTTCTTTGGACAATGAATCACATTTCATAGTGCTTTTCTTTATATAAAGTTTTGTACCATTCAAAAAAATTTTCATCACTGCAAGTACAATAATGAATATTCATAAGTTAAAAAAATTTATCATAGAAATTTCTGAACGTTTAGTGTGGATGCGACATACATGACAGAATATAGTCATAGATAATCAAAGTAATTTTGATGGTTCAATTCTGATGTGATACCAGTATCGTCTCCTCATTGGATTTCTTATCGTTGGAAAGCTTTCGATATATGACCAATAAACATTACTCACCCCCTGACCAGACTCGACAAATATTCGCCTCCACCAGTTTACTTGGCCATTTCCAAACTAGAATTTAGCGTCAGGCTGAACCGTAAATCTTTTTGTAGGTTTTCGTATGTTGCACAGATGATAACTCACCAAGATGAATATATTTACATGGTTTCCTCAGAAGGAGCTATCCTTTATAACGTAGCTTTTGAACTTCAGTATGGCACGGGCCATGATCAGTTATAGGCTATATAGACAACAAGACCCCATACACTAGTAATATTATAATGCCTAATCTACTGACGGGGTTACTGTCAAAAAACTCCCCTCAAGTGATTCCATAGTTCAGTTAGGTTACCAAAGTCGGGTTTAGTTGGCAGGAGAGTTATGGCTGTGCCTTCAGGAACTGTGATGAGTATCTGTGGATTGTAAGAACAATCTTTTCATGACTGTTACTTTACTGTTAGCGTAAATCAATACTGCTCTGAAGTAAGGACGACTGTAATTTGAGATTAATTGAATGCTTCCATCAAGGTGCCCACAGAGTGATGATTTAGATTTATGCATAATCTTGGAAAGTCTCTTAGAATGGAACAAAGATTTTTTTACAGTAAATGAGAAATATTTTCTTTTCACTTCCATCAAAAGGTTAGGGACAGCTAAGCGTAGAGAGTATATGGGGTCAATAACTAAATTAAAATTTACTTTGAAGCTCATATTTTACCACATTCCTCCTCTCTAAGGACTTTCTTTGAAACGTGATCGATCTGGTTTACTAGAATACTCTTGAATCGTGGTAAGGTGTACCAGGAGGGGGAAGTCAAGTACAGCGTCGCAGGTGGTATTTCACCAGCCGTAAGCCGGCTTCCTCCGTCCTTATTTGGTGCTCGACGTCGCCTCCTTCAGGAGGTTGTGGTGCGTCCCGCCAGGAACAGTGTGTGTGTGTGTTGCTGCAGAAGTCAGCCGTCTTCTCTGCATCGGTCACCACCTTAAGCATGCAGCTCCCGCTTACACTGTGATTTGTCTTTCAGGAGCGTTGTAGGTTCCCTGAGGGTTGTGGGTTGTTGTGGGTACTCCCATAATGCCGTTCAAGATACCTAGACAGCTAGAAGGTGTAAACTTTACGCGCATATAGATGAATGATATTTATCTAGTTGCATTACCAGTATATGGGTGAGATAAAGTAAACAGCCTAACGTACATACAGTCAAGAGCAAACGCCTTCATAAACAGGAAATAAGAATGTTGAAGATCGATGGAATTAAATCAACGAAAAAATAAAGTCTACGCATAAGATCCTAAGATCATGGTTGTTGGCATAAACAGCCAGAATTATAGCAGCAAGATTGGAAACACTGGCTTGAATTTACTGAAGCATCGCGTTTGTCCCGAAAGACTATAGTTCCTCTCACATCCACCATCACATCAGCCTCACCATAACCCCATCAAGCACACCATCCCCTCCCTCCTCTCTCTCTCTTTCCATCCCATTCATGGCCACCATAACCCCTCCCTATCTATCGTAGTCCTTCCTCGTTCCCTTAGATTCCCTCTCTCCGGCCATGATTCCTCCATGCTCGGCGCAACCCCTCCCCTTTCACCATGATCCCTCGACACTTGCCGTGGCCCCTCGACGCTGCGTCTGCAGCTGCTCCCCTGACCGTCTCGTGCCTGGAGTGCTGGCCTCCGCACGTCTGCTGATCAGAATAACAACTTCATCTCTATGTACCTCGGTTTCCGACGTGGTGCAAGTGGTGGCTTAGTACCTCACTCGCTGACCTGAATAGGCCACTGTGGATGAGTCACGGTATCACCTTACTGGTCCTGATAACAGCGGCGTCTGAGGGCGACCATCCACGTATCAGGATATCTCGCGTCCTGACCTTGAGGAGAGGAGAGTCAGCGGAAGGACAAGTCACAGCACTGAAATTCATTCATCACTGTAAAGAAACATTTTGAGTGTTGTTGCTGGCTGTCACTGACTGTCTCTCCTATTCTCGGTGTGCCTCTGTCGAGAGACCTGATGTCGGAAGCCAATAACTGACAATCGACGAAACATCAATAGCTTGTCCCGTGCACACCGGCCACGCACTATGTCTTCCTCACGTTTGTCTGTACATGCTTCAAAAGGCCATCAAAAGCTACAACTAGGAAGTGTCATATCATCAGAGGTTTCCTTTGAAGCTTTTATTTTAAATGAATTATAAACTGTGACATATGTCAAAGTCATCCGTACAACACGATATTGGTATCTGTGTAAAATTTAATTTCATATTTTCAGGACAGTTGGAATATAATTAGATGCTTTTCAGTATTTGAATAAAGTTACTAAATTACATATATGAAGATTTTATTCCATTGCACTGTTAATGCTGTATTCTCAAAGATTTTTTCTTTTATATACGCGAATTTTATTTCACAGGATATTATTGCTCGACATTTTTACGTAATGGAGAATATATTTGCCGAAGCTAAAAACTGAATAATTTCTCTCGTGCATGACACTTTCAATTATAATTTCTTCCTGTTCGCCAGTGGGCATAGGAATTGAAAATTAAAGTTTATTTCGCCCAGTATACATTAAAGTTATGCAAGATATTTTTGAGGAAGGAATGCCAACAGGATTCGGCCCAGCGCCTCTTGCAAGGAAGCTTTCGATGTTAGCCGCTCGGCTACGAAGCTTATGGTACACAAATGGCAACTACGTATATTCGACTGTAAGTAATGCAGTACCTTTCGACTTGTATGTATATACAAGCATTGGGGCCTCACTGATTATTTCCCGTCAGGTACACAGTAACCAGTGGTTACTGGTTTTCCGAAAGAAACTGTAAAATACAGAGACCTGAGAAACGAATATAGGGCCATGCGCGCGCACCTCCACTGACAAACAATATTCTGCCTCTAACACCTGTCATTTTTCTACAGTAAACACCTGTACATACTGGATGTTACAACTATCACCTGCGAATATTTTGCATTCACCATGTAAATCCACTGAGTACTACTGACACATGTACAATACCTATATGGAAGAGGAATTCTCTCGCATCAGTATTTTACAGACAAACCTTAAAACTGAGGCCCAGCGTTGTCACATAGGTATATGTCATGTCGCTAAGTCCTTGCGAGTTAATTGAACTGCCAGGACAGGATTGTACTGTAAGTGACTGACATGAAGAGGTTTGATGTACTGGAGAGAGAGAGAGAGAGAGATTACGAATACTTTTGACGGGAATTTGTCATAAAGCAGTAATGAAAAGACTAAGTCAACCACAGCAGCAGAAAAAAATGAATAGTGGAAGCAGTTCAGCAGACTACATGTGCTTCATATTAATCACAGTCTTCAAGATGACTGCTCGAGCTGAACTTCGATATATGAAGACTAAAGTGTTTCCTTCCAGACTTCCATCCATTCAAATCGTCTCGGTGCTTTATTCCAGCAGAGCGTTATCATGCCATGGTGGTATGTAATACTAGACAGAGTACCGAAAATGTCGGAGCGGTGTAATAGGATGATTACTTGGCATGACACAGAAGGTGCTAGGGCAAAGTATGTGGTACGTTAGCGCAAGTGGCTGTGCAGAATAGGTGGGAGGGCAGCACAGGTGTGGGAGGGTGCATATGAAATGGCAAAATGAAGTCATAAAAACGGAAAGTCCAGACTGGATGTATGTTAGGAATAGATGGTAGTGCCAGCGTTGAGCCAGAGATGGTGTACATATAAGAGTGACATTACACATCACATTTATCAAGGTGGAGCATGTGTGACGATGACATCTAGATGGAGTAGTTGTGGCAGATAACGTAACATAGTAGGTCTCGCGACACTAAATATGACAGTGAAGTAGCAGAGTAGGGTAGTATACAGTACACAGTAGGACAAGCTGGTGAAGGGTCATTCAGACACTAAGAGAGACATACGTGGAAGAATAAATGCACTGTCAGCTTGCCTGAGTCCAGCTGTAACTGAGCTCTAACTCACAGTCGCCAATAATCCAACCTTATCTTGTTGCTTTTGTTGATAATTTGTCGTCTGTGAATTATTATTCCTATGCCTTCAGTCTCTAATGATGGGTGGACGGATCACGGGGCGTCATAATCTTCAGGATTACTTTTAGACTGTAATGTTAATAGAGAAGCACTTAGCTTCTTATCATTTGGATATAGTTAAGGGTTACGAATCAGAGCAAGTCGAGCGTACAGCTCTCTCCTCGTAATACATTAATAGTAGTAACACACACACGTATACTCGTACTCTTGCCATGCACTCGTCAGGCTTACAGACACATCATGAAGAACAGTTGTAAAACATTCGTTTCCCATTACTCAACCAACCAGCTTTACATCATATGCTGACCTCCCCTCCGGCTTTGTCTGCTTTGACACGCCACCAGAGACATGCACGCTATCGCAGTCATGCTCACCAGATTAATCACGAATTTTACCATAGCCATACAAGGCGCAGCAAATCACGAGCGCTTCCATAGTCACCAGTCATGCACACCAACCCTGACATGCACGTGGCCAGTCACGCTCAACACGATCTTTCTTCCTGCCGCCAGTTATGCACACCTTTCGGGCCGTCCGTATACCAACAATCATGCATACAGTATTACGCGGGCCACTACATCATCCCAGACAAGCACGCCTGCAGTACACTATATTCCAAAACAGACGTACACGGCATGACAAATATGCGCACCAGGACAGACCTGCATACTGTCATCCTCGCCACTCCTCTAACCTCCTGCCACCAGAGATCCCTCGTTCCTGAGTTGCAGTTGGCCACCGCAACCGTCCAGCTCATCCGAGCTCGTACAGGACGATGCAAGAACTTGTTGATAATAATATAATAACATTAGCAGTAGCAGAAGACCCTGGTACTTAAATGTATTGTGCCGTTCACAGCTTAGGGTGTTAATCAAAGTGCCCTAATGAACACGAATAAGATACATTAAGAGAGAGCGAACAGCGAGGTACACAGAGGATGTATTTACTTCCGTCCATTTGTGTGTGCATTACAGGTAATCCCTGACATCCGGCTTGCTGCACATTTTTCGTGACAGCAATAGTTCTCGGCACGCCTGAGGTGGCTGAGCTTGAGAAATCTTTTTCTTTTTTCAAGTTGAAGGCTCCAGCTGCGAGCAAAAGCCCATATCGGTGTCGGGACTTTCTTGAAATATAGAGAGAATAAGTGAAAAAAAAAGGGAAAGCATTTAAGAATTTTGGAGAAAGTGAAAGACCTGTCTTTTAGAATGTGGTGGGTCATAGTTATTGGGAGAGACATGAGAGGGCAGAGAGTTCCAAAGCTTCGACGTGCAGGGAAAGGAACAGTTATCAAAACGGCCCACCTTTGAGTTGCCGATGGCCAAACAGCAACCATGTGACGCAGCAGCTCGCTGGGTATTGCCCGTAATCGTCTCGTTCCTTTGCGTGGAATGAAGTCTGGATGTTTGGATGACTGATTCTCTTCTCTTGATTCGGTTAAGAGTTGTTGAAATATCTGTAGGATTGGCTAGGGGAGAGAGGTTATGAACTTGTGTTGAATACCTTGGATTCGACTCCGCTGAGGTGCAGCGTTAATATGGAGCGCAGGTGCAGAGTTGTCTTGGAACTGAGGTGCTCAATTGTTTTGGAAATGAGGTGCAAAGAAGCTGTGGGTCTGAAGATCAGATTCATCTTGGAGCCGAGATGGAAGATTGTTGTGATGGAAGGCGCTGTTGGATGGTAAGGTTTGGTTACTTACTTCGTTAAGAACATCTTAAGGAGGAGCGGAGAATGATGATGATGTCACACTGGTTGACGGGGTGGTCGATTGGGTGTCTTGGGTTGGGTCACTTGAGTTAAAGTAGACGAGGAGCTTGTTAATTCTAGCCTGTAATACATCCGTTCTCCTGTAGCAGGAGGGGAGGCGACGATCCTTCGCCCCACTAATTCGACAGGTGGGTAGGAGCACTCCAAACCATGACCAGCCGATCGATGGGGAGCTCGTTGTGTTTAAACCTCCCGACGGGGTGTACTCCCGTTAGTTGTTGCTCGACTCATTCAGGGTCCTTTCTCCACGTGGTATCGTGTGGCAAGGTATGTTAGGTATTTCTAATTCCGTTGTTGATTGGTGCCGATGTATGGCATAGACACAGAAAGGAATTTACACTGATGAAGGCGTATAGTAATATCTTGACTAGCCCGTGAAATATGGACAAACCTGGCAGACGAGCACTGCATCTTGATTTGACCCAAAGCAGGGTCGAGATGATGTGCTTTAGTGATCGCAATAAAGCTAGCTAATTCTGATGTGAAGTGATGGATTGTTCGAGAATGATAGCTTCACATACTCCTCACAAGGAGCAAAGGCATAACCCGTGATCGAAGGTTTAGGGCGAAGGGCAGCCGGAGAAGCCAGGGATGAATCTCATCGTAGCACTTTTCCAGAAAGTGTCCATTTATGTGAGATGGAAGGTACCGAATGTGGAGGGTGAGGGGATACCCAGAGGGAGCAAAATCATTGTGGGCAGCCTAAACAAGGTCTTATTGTTGATATAGCACCAGACAGACCACTTCAGACCCATATATGAGGGTGATAAAGGTCGAAAGATCAGGTGAGCAGACCCTGAGTTGCCTTCTCATGGTTCGCTTTAGGTACAGAAACCTCTTCACTTTGAGATTTGATCATCCAACACCA
>JAYMFT010314528.1:0-10076 GCA_038088735.1 Panulirus argus | reverse complement strand
CCTACAGATTTACCTATTAGTTCTGAGCTGGTGGTGAAGATATACTCGGAAATCTTTGAGAAAGAGTCAGGGAACATAATAGCCAGGTAATTAGCCACCACTTTCAGGTGTTCAACTGGTACTTGGTGAAGGAGCAGCTTCAACAAAGCTACATATCGTGGTACTTCCCTAAGCATACAACCTGGAAGTAAAAGTTTGACCAGGGCATCCGGCGGATGGTGGAGGCTGGCCTCGTCCAACACTGGTACAAGGTGAGGCACCCAGAGTGAGGCGCTTATTGTGAGGCACCCAGGATGAACTTCATTCCGAAACAAGTGGTCCTCATAATTATGGCTGAGCATTAAAAGGTCTCTGTTAATTCTTCTACTGTCACATTCATCTCAGGAATATTTTACATATTATGTAAAAACTATCATTATCTCCGAAGGTGAAGTAAGATCTGAATTATTTCCTTGAACATTCAGGTTACACAAAATCCTTATCAAAGAAATTCAGTGAAAGAGAATAACCTATAAAAACTACATTCATTTCTCTTGGGCTTAATGGTATCGTCTTTACATGTGGAGATGGAGTCACTGCTGGGGTGGGACTGGCAGTGGCAGCATCAGAAGTCAGCAGGGCGGCAGACCAACATGGTCCTCACCCTCCAGCACCTACAGGGCATCTTCTATAATCTCATCCTTGGCTGGGCAACCGGCGTCGCCGTGTTCCTGATGGAGCTGCTCAGTCACCGCTGCTCTCGCCGCTAAGAGCCAGGCATTGCTGGAGCTGCTACGGCATAGATGGTAAGAGCCAGACACTGGTAGTGTTGCTCAGGCATCAGCGTTCTCGCAGTAAGAAGGCAGGCACTAATGTACCAGCACCAGTGCTGATAGGATCCTGACACTATTAAAGCTGTTTAGGAACTGTTATCTAATCGCTAGAAGTCCGTCACTTGTGGAGTTGGTCAGGTATCAGTGCTCTTGCCGTTAAGACAATGGCACTTTTCTGATATTTAAGACACTATTAGTCTCATTAACCAAGCACAGCTCACTGCTTACGCACCACTACTTTTATGCTTGGCGTGTCAAACATTGTTCCTCCACAGACCACCGGGACTTTGCAATGATTAATTATTAGTCAGCACAAAACTCTCAGGTGTCTTTCCACAAGTGTGTTACAACGTCCTCGTCCTTTTAGAGTCAGTATTTCCATATTGTTACATTCCAACACGAGTTACATCTTTCAGCTTCAGTATAATTAACAACAGCAGATTATAATCTCAAGAAAAAATAGTCATACTTGGATTAACTATAGCACATTTTGCTGTCAAATCTCTTATAATTACGTTTAAAGTAGATTTATTATACTCTGTTGTTCTAGTGTTATGAAATTTAATATCTTAATCAACTACATGTATGCTAGTGGAAAGATCAGTATGATCACGAAAATTCGTTTAGGTTGCTTTGCAGAATATGATAATAGCAGGTAAAGAAAGGCAGTGGAGTACCACTGTAATATTAAGAAGCAAGCTCTTATGTACATTTGGTGTGAGCTGTGATTAATGGAGGATGGGCAGACTAAGCCATTGACTAGTAAACGAAAATGGGTTAGTTCCCTTATACACGTATGAAGGTGGGCTGATCAGTACACAAAAGAGAAATAGGCCAACCTGTACGCATGTAAAGATGAGCTTGTCAGTACAAAAAAAGAAGTGGGCCATCCTCTACACAGGTAAGGGTGCGCTGGTCAGTACACAGGCATGAATGACTTAACCATTACGCAAACTTGACTTCCCTTGACCACACCGACTGTCACTCTAAGTGAAGGCAACGTTGCTCTAGTAACTTTAGTTTGATATAAAGCACACCATTCTCCTCTTGGGAGAAATATTGACTCCAGTGTCAGATATCATCTTTTTTGACGTAATACACTGTGTTGATTAAACTTTAGATAAAAATCAGCATTCAAATCTAGGTAGGTAACCATGCAAATCAGTAAGTCAGTAAGAACTTATCTCTCTCTGGAAAAGAGAAATTGATTTCTGTTTGTCATCCAAGGGCCTAATAGCCTGGGCTGCTTTGGAAATGAGAAGATCCGACTCTCCTTAAATTATCATTCCTTTATGATTTCATGATTACGTCAAACATACCAGGTATTTGGAAATGTGTAGATATATTCATAAGTAAATACTGTGTATACTAGACATAGTTTCATTACATCATTCAAAGAACTCGAGGGAATGGAGTGGAGGGGAGCAACATTATTTTGGCCTCAGGGTCCTACAATACTTAATACGTTACTGATGACAGGAAGGCGTAGCAAGCAAAGGATTTTACACTTATGATCCGCGCCAAAGTGTATGACATTGCTTGCATGAATAACGGTCTTACTTTTGTAGTTAAGAATAGAAAGGTGGGTTGCTTGCGCAAATTAACTTTACTAAGGAAAAAGGAAGCAAAACTCAGCACAATCAGCACTAAACCAATTTCACATCAGTGTCTTTTACACCATCGTGTATTATCTGACTGTAGAACTAGACCAGAGAAAGGCCTTGTATTAACTTGCCAATACCCGTCTCGGTGCAGTGACTGACGAGAGCATTGTTGAGGGAAATGATACCACAGAAATACGTCAGATGAGTGTAAGGTTACAACAGGCGTATCTAGAGGACCTGGAGGACTGCTTCCCTGATGAATTTCTTCAGTATGTTCGTCACACAAAGATCAAGTCGCAAGTGATGAAATGACCCTTTATATGTACTTCGTGAACTAGACACTTCACAACTGGATATGTTTATCCCAACAGATGAGTTGCTTTGAAAATTTATGTGCCTATTATGGCGTTAAATGCTGAAGGGAGTTGATTTGTAAAATATTTAGAGACAGATTCCACATGAGCGTTGCTGAACGGTAACACAGCATGCTATCGACTCCGTGACCAGCTTCTATAACATTTGTGTGTACAGTGTTATAATTTCGTGATTAATTTTAAGTGTGAGGAGTTGATGGTTTTAATATAGTGTTTGGGGCCCCTAGGTAGCTTAACTCTAAGAGGGTTGTCATACGTGAAATTACGTATGAAGTATTGTGTTTAAATTGAATTCTGGTTTAACTTTGTATCATTGGCTTTCATACGTGTTCTTTGCTTTGCTAGTGACTTTTGATCGTACGGCTGGCATATATGTCCGATTAAAGAAGATATATTTGAGAAATATTATTCTCCCAGACTGATATGGTGCCTATCTACCGCGAAAGCGATATCTAATATTGTATCTATTTTAGCTGCTACCTCAGCGGTCAGTTATCGTCAGTATAATCGGTTGTTGTGTGCCTGTCGTCTGCCCTTAAGTCATTTTGTTTCGAAAGTTTCGACAAAGAAGAAGGTGGTGGCATATATCATGATGTAGGTCTACGTGGATGGAAGACACGCTCTGCATGCAGAAAAAGTAGAACTATACATAGTCATCTCATTTCCACCAAATATCGAGAGATTCCAAACCTAGTATTAATGATCAAAATAGCATAAAAAATCTTTCCTAAATCTATACAGTGATCAAAATCAACCAAAGCTTTGGTTATTAGGATAAGATAGTTTTCGAATTAAGCTCACTTTACATGTGTCTTTCACGAGAAAGTTTAGTTTACGCAAACCATACTCTACACTTTCTCCTTTACAAGCTACGAACTTACCCAGAAGATAGCGTTAGTGGCAATATTTGAAAACTTCATAAAAATCTTGGTAACCTGGAATAGTTACACTTCTTAAATACATTCTCCTTGGTTCAAATTTGTGACGTTTGTGTCAGTTAACCCGGAGCACTGGCGACGTAAGGTTGTAGCTAGTAAGTCTGTGTTTTTGCAATTGTTTTTCACCCGTTTTTAGGTAGTGTTATCTCAGTGTTACGGTGTGAAATTTTTTTTCCATACCAGTAGGTATAAGAGCAATGGCTAGTAATTCAAAAGCATATACATCTGGTGTTCAAACATTCAGAAAGTGTAAAGATTCAGTAGTCGATACCTTGAAGATTACAAGCGTTCGTAGCAAGAGGTGGCAAAGGGAGGCCAAATAATATAGTGCTGTCCGTTTGGATAGAGAGGTCATACTGATGATGATGGATGACCTTGACGGGGTAAGCAATTTTTCGTTGAAATCGCAGACGTGTTTGACGCTAGCCGTGAATCACTGAACGAGACATCGAAACCGAGGACGCAGGTGGGTGGAGTTGTCTCCGTATAGTTTATCGTTAAATCCTTATTATGCTTTACTTCTGGTGAAACTTATAAATAATATAACTAAATATGTCATCCGATGATTATGTAGATGCTATATGATTTTTACATATATATGTTAAGAATACACTTTTAAAGCGTTATTCCATGTGGAGGTATTTACTTTTTCCTATACGTTTTTTCCAAAGAAAATCTAGATGAGTTTTTCAGGGTCATTTTGGTAAAACAAAAGTAATATCATCTCAGGTAGATCGCACATTATAATAAAGATGTAAATATGTTTGGCGGTCGCTTGAAGTACATCGAAACCCCGAAACCCTGAGCGGGTGAGAGTCACCCGGCCTAAGACCTGAGAGTGTTAACTCACCTCTGGATTCCAGCCGAAGTTTTCACGTAAACTTTTACACGTTGTATTTATATTTTGGTGACGTCTCCTGACGTTGATACGTTTCTGTTCCATGATAGCTATTCTTGATGACTTATACTTCAAAATGTTTTTATGTAAGTACAGATTTGTAATTAGATTTTATCATTTTTACAGTTCAAAGTGATATATCCTTTGCGTTACATAGGCTGATATTATCATAATCTTTTAGATGTGGATTCCACTGACATGAATGTTTGTCATATATTCCTTGGAATAAGGATTATATTATATTAATATAATCTTATAACGTTTTATAGGTTGCGATCTTATCTAATGAAAATTTTTCTGTTTTAACAATATTGCCCTTCTTTATGACCCTTTCATATTCTTCACATTTAGTTACCTGATGCCTTCTATTGTACATACATGTTGTCTTCTGCTGAAGCTCAAGATTGTCTTCTAATAAACTTCCAGGTTTCATCTGTACCTCCAAGCTTTCTTCCGCTGTTCCTCCGGTTTGCTTTCTGCTGTTCCTTCGGACTGTCTTCTGCTGTAATTGCAGTTTGTCTTCTGCTGTACCTCTAGGTCTTCTGCCGCTGTACCTCCATAATAGCTTTTGTTGTACATCCAGGCAGTATTCTGCTGCACAGCACAGTCGTCATCTGCTGTATCTTCAGGTCGCATCAGTAGGTAGTCTTCGGCTATCCTTCTAGTTTGTGTTCTGCTTTACATCTAATGTATGCTCTGCTGTACCTCCAGTTTTTTCTTATAATATACTTTCAGGCTGTCTTACACTGCACTTCCAGGTAATGTACTGCTGTACTTCCAGGATGTCTTCTGCTGTATCTCCATGTTGCCATCTGCTGAATCTCTGGGTTGTCGTCTGATGTAACTCTAGGACGTAGTCTCATGTACCTCAAGTTCGTCGTCCGCCGTAATTCCAGGTTGTCTTCTGTTGCACATCTAGGTTGGACTAGGCTGCACACCCAGATTGTCATCTGCTGTACCTCCAGGTCATCTTCTGTTGTACATTCATATCGTAATCTGTTGTACCTCCAAGTCTGTCTTCTGTTGTACCTCTATGCAGTTTTCTGTTGTACTTCCAGGATGTCTTCTTCTGTACCTCCAAGGTGTCGTTTGTTGTACCTCCAGGTTGTCTTATGCGGTACATCCAGGTCATTCTCTGCCATCCACTCAGATCATCTTCTGCTGTACCTGCACGATGTCCTCTGTTGTACTTCCTATATGTCTTCTGCTGCACCTCCAGGCCGTCTTCTGCTGTACCTCTAGATCGTCTTCTATTCCACCTCCAAATCGTCTTCCGCTGTACCTGCAGGTCGTCTTCTGCTCCACTTCCATGCCGTCTTCTGCTATACCTCTAGCTTGTCTTCTGTTATACCTGAAGGTTGTCTTTTGCTCTACTTCCAGGCTGACTTGTGTTATACCCACTGGCTGTCTTTTGCTGAAACTCCAGTTTTTCTTCTGCTGTACCTCCGTGCCTTCTTCTGTTGTATCTGTAATTCATCTTCTGCAATACCTCCTCAGTGTCTTGAACTGTGCATACAGGTTGTCATCTGCTGTACCTGCAGGTTGTGTTCTGTTGTAAATCCAAGTTGTCATGGACTGTTCACTCAGATCGCCATCTGCTGAATCTCCGCGTCGTCTTTAACTATAATTCGTCTTCTGCCATACCTCCACAGTATCTCTAACTGTGCCCTTAGGTTGTCGCCTGCTGTACATTGAGGTCGTCATTTGCTGTACATCCAGATCGTCGTCGGTTCTATCTCAAGGTCGTTTTCTTCTGTACCTCCACGTTGCCTTTTCATGTACTTCCAGGATGTTGTCTGCTTTACCTTCGAGTTGTCCTTTGCTGTATACCAGAATATCATCTTCTGTACCTCTACGTCGTCTTTTGCTGTACCTCCAGGCTGTCTTCTGTTGTACCATTAGGTTTTCTTCTGCTGTACCCACATGTCTTCTGTTCTACCTCAAGGTTGTATCCTTCTGTACTTGCAGGTCGGGCTCTGCTGTGCTTCCAGATTGTCTTTTGTTGAACTTCCAAGTTGTCATCTGCTGCACCTCCAGGTTGTTTTCTGCTGTATCTCCAGGTTCTCTTCTGTTTTACCTCCAGGGTCTCTTCTGTGTACATCCAGGCGGATTTCTATTGTACCCTCATGTTCTCTTCTGCACCTCTATGTTGTCTTCTGCTATAGATTCAGGTTAACTACTGTACCTCTTAGGCGTGCTTTGCTGTGCCGGTACACTTGACGTCACCAATATCAACATGACGTCATCTGACCCAGCGTGTCAGGGTCAAGCTCCTCTGTGCATCGGCCGCGATGCCGCTGTTCCGTCCACATGTTTGCCAGTGTTAACTTCTGAGGGAGTCCATAGGTATAAACCCAACCAAACTATAGTAATCAACTGAAAAATGAGTAACATTTTGTGATAAGTATAAAAGCTATCCATTTAATAGAACAGAGATCGAGAGACCTGACATCAGGTTTATGTTTGCGAAACTACCGGTTCGATGGTCAAACTGCTTGTCATGACAGTTACCTGGCCCTGCCCACCCCCAGTAACAGGTCATAACCGTCATTTCTACCCTGATCTCAGGTGAAGCTAGACGGAAGTCACGTACAGTGCAGTACAGTTTGTTTGTGGTATGCTACATATAGACTGTGACCAGATCACGGAAAATTATAATGTGACCAATTTCCAGCAAAAACATTAAATGAACAGAAAATTGAAAAATCGGATACATATCGTTTCATACAGTGTAATTTTTGAGATAATTTCAGTGAATAATTCATGTCTGTGAACTGACTTGAATGTGTTAGAAAAGGGTAAATGTAAGAATTTAGTGCAACCTCCACTCTCGTGTGGGTCAGGTCAGAATGATGTGTTCTTTGGAAACAGCAGCTGACCCAGAGCTCATGCCTGTATTCGCTTGTTACTCGTCTACCAAATAGTGAGTAATGACTCATGGTTTGAAACTGCGGAAAATGCTGTAAAATGATAATGAACACCAGAAAATTGCCAGATTATATAGAAGTGATGAACAATATGGTGATATATTCATACAGTAGAGTGCTGGTAAAATGCGTGAATATGATATAGCATTAAAAGATATATACAGTTGGTGAATAAAGTGATACCACTTGGAAATATTGTAAAAATGACGAATCTCGTGAAAGTCTCGTCACTCGTGACTGATGGCTGTCGCAACCCTTGACCTGCAGGGCGGCGGCGGAAGGTGAGTAACATAATTACTTATTCATTAACTTGTTTAGTTATCATGTTTCATCAGTTATAGGTTGCATGTTGCACGCTTTTGGACTACCATGTTTTACCAGTTATAGGTAATATGTTGAATGTTGTTTGGCGATCAAGTTTCATTAATGAAAAGTAAAATGTTGAATGTTGTTTCGCAATAATTTTTCATTGATTACAAGCAATGTGCTGAATGTTGTTTGGTGATAATGTGTCAAGTGATCATAGGTTAAATATGATCCTGGGGATCATCTTTGGATCAAGTGTCAAAGTAGAAAATGAGAATTGAGGGTACGCTCAGGCATGAAATGGTGATAGCGTTTTCCATTGTCTGCAATTCTTAATCAATATTTCTGACTCTTCTAACCTGCACATCGCTTCGTGTGATAGTATTACTGATTACATTGCTTTAAATATATCAACGTCGCATTGAAAGAGTTGGCAATATTAATGTATTTAACGTCTTTTGTTATGGCTGCCATTAAGCAGCTTTTATGTACGATTACATTTATTCATAGTTCATATTTTGGGAGCTCTTTTCCTCATACTTTTTAGTTTTCAAATACATGAAACTTAAAACAAGTATTTTTGTTTTTCAGCAAAATCACCTCAACTAATGAGTGACATGGATTGTGTATTTAGGAAAATCTAAGAACACTTAAATACATTATCTTCCCATCAAAATAGTTTATAAGGCTTTCGTTAACTGGTGGAGTTTCTGCTTTGGAATTCTGCGCTTGGCATGCTGTCTCATTTGCGTTGCTCCTACCCTTTTAGATCCACATTTTTTCATCCCCTCTGAAGAGTTCACCCTCTAGGTCTCTTCATGTTTTCTCTCCCATCTTCAGCCGAGATCATTAATTCTCCCTGAACCGTTCACTCTCTATCTCTCTTCATATTGTCTCTCTCACAGTCCACTTTCTCCTGTTCGCAAATCAAATCATCCTAACCTTTAAATGTAATATTTGTTTGAATTTCGAATCTGTCTGTTATAACCCTACTCTCCTTGCGTACTTACGTCCAGAATAGTAATGACCCTGTTGTAGTTCTCTGGCGTGTCTTTTTATGTACATACTTCCTCAGAAAAGAGAATCGTGCAAGTTTCAGAGGAAAATTTATTTTGCACAGAAGGCGGATCCTCTAAATAGTGCTTATGAAGTACCTACCAAATTCTCTCAGAATTTTCAGTTAGAACATTAGATCGTTTCAGGGGTCGTCAGTAACATACTCAGGTTACCACACTACATGTGCCATCATCCAGGTCCCCAGTGGCACCATTCCTGCCCCTTTCCTCTTCTACATCACGATGGTCAGGACCATATTCTTGGAGGAGCACAAAGAGAACGAGGCAGCAGCAGTGGCACTGTATCTATTGCCACAAAATTCTGGCTGCCTGACATGCTCACTGGTGTATACAACTTGATGAGATATGTAGACAATTAGAGGTGGGGCTGGGACTAGGTGTCGGACTTTGAGGAATGATCATATCGTTGGCAACTTTATCATTACCTGCGTCCTGTACTGGTAAACTTGGACTGTCGCTCTCATTGTGAAACTTACGTTTACTACGTCCTTGTGAACGTGTTAGTCCCGTCCTCAGGTCTGGGATAATCATTATTGCAGTCACCTTTCCGTTGTCCACTGTCGACAAGGAGGCATACGAGGGAGGGGTAAGTAGTGTCTGCTCCTGATGACAAACGCGCATTCACACACACACACACACACACACACGCACACACACACACACACACTCATGCACACACACACACACATACATACGCACACATACATGTACACACACATACACATATATACACACATACACACATATACACAAACACATATACACACACACACATACACACACCCATACACACAAAAATACACACACACATATACACACACGCACACAAAAATACACACACACATACACACATATGCACACACAAATAAACACACACAGACATACACACACACAAACACACATACCACACATGCACAAACGCACATACACACACACATATACACACATTCACACACACATTCACACACACAAACATACACACACACACACACGTACACACACATACACACACATATCCACACACATATACACACACACACATACACACACACACACAAACACACAAATACGCACACACACACACACACACACACACACACACACACACACACACACACACACACACACACACACACACACA
>JAYMFT010314517.1:0-10077 GCA_038088735.1 Panulirus argus | reverse complement strand
ATATATATATATATATATATATATATATATATATATATATATATATATATATATATATATATATATCGAAATGGCTGACACTTAAGTTGTCATTGACCTCACAGAAAACTTGTGATGCAGCAGTTTGCCAAGTATTGCATGATCGAATTAGTTGTGGGGCACACAAGCAGCTAGCTAGCTCTCTGGACCAAAAATGACAATAATACCTATAGAAAAGGGAAAGTGAACCAACATTATGGCATAGGGCAAGTAAGTCAAGTTTTGAAGTTAGCTTGGGAGTGTCAAAAAGTCAGACTGCTTTTGGGTTGACTCTTTCAAGTAAGGATTCAGAGCTATAACCACCCCAGATGTGAGAGCAGTACTCCATACAAGGATGTATCAGTACTTTGTATAAGTGCAACAACTGTTCAGAAGAAAACAAATTTCCACATCTAAACAGGACTCCCAGTTTCTTAGATGCGGAGTTATCTATTTCTGTAATGTGTTGTTTCCAAGATAGTGTGGATGTTACAGTATTACCAAGTATGTTCATTTAGCTTAGAGATGGAATTAAAGAACTATCAGCGAAGAAAAGTAATTTTTGATAGAGGAAAGTGCAGAAACTGAGTCTTGGAGGCATTAAACTCAACTAGATTTCATCAACCCCACTGAGGTATCCTGTCCAAGTCTGAGTTTATTGAGGAAGTTGTGCCAATATGAGATGCAGATTGAATAAGAGAAGAAGGAGCAGAATTGAAGGATGTGGAGGAATGCAGTGTCAAGTCATCAGCATATGAGTGCATTTGGTTATTTATAGAAGAATGGAAATGGTTGATAAAAAGGAGAATAAGTGTAGAGACAGGAGAGAACCTAAGGGACACCAATGTTGATGGAGACAGGGTGTGAGATTGATCTATCTACAACCATGAAGACAGATTAGCCAGAAAGGAAGCTGGATATGAGGGAGCAAAGTGAGTAATGGAAACAAAAAGAGGGGAGCTTAGGGATGAGACCCTGTTGCCACAACTTGTTAAAAGCTTTAGAAAATCAAGGGCAACTACTTAAAGAGTCCCCAAAATGTTTCAGGGATGATGATTAGACATTAGTAAGATAGGAAAGAATATCACCAGTGGATCTAATTCAATGGAAGCCATACTGGTGATCAAAGACAAGAATGAGATTCAAGATGTCTTAGGGTATGGGAGCTGAAGAGGAATTCAAACACTTTGGAAATAATAGATGTCAAAGCAACAGGACAATAGTTAGAGGGGTTGGAATGGTCACCCTTCTTAGGGATGGGATATACCAATGCATGCTTCCAAGAAGAAGAAAAAGTTCTGGTTTTTTAATAGAAAGAAAACAGACGAGTAGGCACAGGTGCTAGTCTGTAGGCATGCTCTTTCAGCATATGGAAATGGATGCCATTAGGTACATACGCCTTGCTTGTGTCCAGAGAGAGAAATGTTTTTTCAGACAGTTGAAAAAGAGATGACAGAGAGGGGTACAGGATGAGTAAAAGGAGCATCAGGGGTAAAGGAATGTTAGTCATCCAGGACAGAGTTAGAGGAGAAACAAGAACCAAAGAATGTTTCTTTTTCTTTGGGAGGGACAAATATACAACTGTCAGAATGGAAAAGTGAAGAAAAGGTAGAGTGATGGAAGTTGTTAGCAATGCCTGTAGCTAAAGATCAGAAAGATTTATCAGTGGATAAAGAGGAGAGGTTATCAAACTTACTTTGAATAAGGGAATGCTTTGCCTTACAAATAATATATTTATAATGATTATAGGCAGCGATAATTGCTGAATGGAAGTCGAAGGAAGGAGAGTTTTTTCAAGCCCGATATGCCTGATCCCTTGCATGCATGTCCTTATAACATGAACGGTTGAACCTTGGTTTAGAAGATGGGCCATCTTGGAGGAAGAGGTCCGCTGATTCTTTCAGATGTGGGTGTACTTGGATCAGTCTTTATTATAAGCAGTTAGGACTGAAGCAGTTATAAAGAACAGCTTTGCTTGAAAATGTATGATTTAAAGTTATTGTAACTGTTTTTTGACAATTCCTAATTAAAGATCATCTTTGATGAAAGAAAAAAGTAGGTAGTAGTTGGTAGGCAGCCAACGACCAGGGAAGTATATTACCAGTACTACCCTCCTGGGTATCGGGAGGGTTAGTGACATCTGCATAGTGAGCCAGCGTTTTTGTGGTTGTTAAATTGCACTCCTCTGACCAAGGTAGCTGTCTTTTCTTTCTGCCTCATTAACATGTGGACTACTGGCATTCTGTCTACAAACATACAATCTTTCCTTGTCATTTGTAACACTTGACAACACTAAACTCTCACAGTTTATTCTTCATAACTCTAAATTTTCCTGCGGTGAACACTATGCGCTAGCCCTCCTTTTGGCAAAATGGTAGAAGCAGTGATAGAATTAGTAGGTAGGGACAATTAGGTAGGAGCATTAATTAGAAACATTAGGTAGAAGTAGTAGGTAGGAGCATTAGATAGAAGTAGTCATTAGGAGTATTAGGTAGGAGCCTCTGCAAAACACTGTGCTAGAGTTGCCTTCTGCCAGTCACCTGTTGAGGGTGAGATGCTAAAGGCTTAGAAGTGGCACTGGAGTTCTTTAGTTTGAGGGAGTTACAGTTGGAACAGGCATCAGAGCTATAGACAGATAGATAGATAGAAGAAGAGAGTAAGAGAAGAATTTAATAAAGGCTCCACAGGTGTTTGTAGACTTGACTCTCAAAGGTACAAAGGTTATAGAAAGAAGGGAGGAAGAAAATTTTACATCTTATCTGTGTGAAGGAAGGAATTATCCTTGTAGTTAGTCCTTGTGTTTAACTGAGGGAGTCACTAAGGCTGCCAAGTTAAGAAGTGCTGTTCACCCTTCAGTCAAAATAGTTCCATTCTATTTTTGCTGCTTACTTGATCATGGCTTACAGATATGAAAATTATTCTTTTTTTTTTTTTTATCAATTAACTTTTGCAGACAGCTTGCCTCAGTGTTTGATTATTGTGTAAAAATTTCCGTGTTGGATGAGAATTACGTGCCATTAGATTTATGGATCATGGTGAGGTGTCTGAGGATTGGTGGAATGCATGTATAGTGCCACTGCACAAAGGCAAGAGAGACAAAGATAAGTGTTCAAATTACAGAGGTATAAGTGTGTTGAGTTTAGTGCCAGTAAATTACATTAACCCCTGGGTGCAATTAATTTCAAATTGAACATGACCTCTCTTGTCATCATGATAGGGTTTGTAAGTGTGATTTTAACATCATTGTATTATGGCAAGTGATAGAAATAGTATCACTGATTTTCCATATATTCCCATATAAAGAAAGCAGTTGCAACCAATTTGAAGCCAGATGCAAAAAATTTATTTGGATTTTTTTGCTTGTATGTCATATTGATCGACACAAAAGGGATAAAAGTAATTCATGGTCTGTCTGTACTGGTAAATTGTATGGAAGAGTGGTGATTGTAGGGGTGGTTGTATGCAGAGACTATAAGACTGGCTAAGAACAGTGTGGTTTAAGGAATGGTAGAGGATGTGGGGGATAAGGGTGTGGGGGATAAGCTGCTAAAGGCAGTGAAAAGTTTTTAACAAGGGTGTAAGGCATGTGTGCTAGTAGGAAGAGAGGAGAGTGAATGGTTCCAAGTGAAGGTCTGTCTGCTGCAGGAGTGCATGATGTCACCTTGGTTGTGTAATTTGTTTATGGATATGGTGGTGAGGGATGTTATTTGGTGCACAATTTATTTTCATATCCTTTATACACTTAGAACATTATTTATATGAATATATGAAAATATTACTTATTATTATCAAAATAACACCATCACAAGAAATATAGTTTCCTCTCTTATAAGATTGGCTACAATAGTTGCCACCCTATGACAGAGTTACAATCTCTTTTGATATCTGGATAACTATGATGAGTAATGTTTTTACTAACTGTGTTTTTTAAGTTACTAGTGATATCATTGGATAAGATAGGGGTTCATACATCAGTAGAGAAATTTAAAACTCCCATCGAAATCTTTGATAATTAAGTAGCGGCCTGCCAAGTCAAATGTTGTACAACAGACCAATGTGCAGGCAAATCGCAGGCCAAGGATTAAATCCAAAAATTCCTCTCCCTTTAGATATCTAAAGCAGATGATGATATTACCCCTAGTGTAAGACATTATTTGACTATTGATATAAGGTACCTTTCAACATACTTTCATAAATGAGGTTTCAACTCTGTTCAGTAACATTCTGAAAAATTCCAAACTTTGTTCATTAGCACATACAAAAGTTGGGTTACACTACTTTTGAATGTTGGCACACTTTCCCTTATTTCATGGTATGTAAAACAGCTTATATTCCTGATAATGTGGTTTTTGTCAAATTTCATTTTTTAAGACTATTTTCAATATGTTTTTGATATACAGAGGAGATTTTTTTACCAGAACATATTTAGTAATATCAAGCCTTATAGTGCAAATACTTTTTTTATGATCACAAGTATGAATACATGGTTGTGATTACTATTTCATTATTATTTGTAAGTATGAGTACTTTATAGTTAAGCAGTGATGATGAGTATGAGTATTAGAAATACTTGATCATAAGAGCAAGTGCAAGTATGGGTATTTAGGCATGAGTGCAGGTTACCTATTCATGAATAGAAGTTTTTAGTACTCAGGCATTGATATCTTATGTATAATGGAAGAGTTCAAGCTTTGTGTGCGGGTTTGTGTGTCTCCTGTAAAAGGGAGTTTTTATTTCTTAGCTTTTGACTACTAAAGGTAGAAAGAAGTGTAGTGAAGATAAACATTTAGTGAAGATGAGGATATAGTGATGATGGTGTTTGATGCAAACTATAAGGGTGAAGCCAATGGTCACTTATGTCGAGGGTGCAGTACAAAAGAATTCAAACAGCTATTGACCAATGGGTCCTTTTGAGGCTGATTGTGATAGTGGAAGATATCAGAAATTTGCATAGTAGAGTGAGGATTGAGTTGAAAGGCATAAGATGATTCAGTGAGGAAAACTTGCAAACTGTTCGTGTGACAAAGGAGGCACAGACATGAAACAGAATTATGAAGTTAATTCTTAAACATACCTATAATGCTTCTTCCAACCCATCTGATTGGTAAATCATTTTATATGTTAACCATCCTGTTAGAGAAACAGTATTTCATCACATCTGAGGTAAACTGTTAGCCCAAGAGTTTGTAACCATTACTACATGTGAAAGTAGATGAAACAAGTCTTAAGTAACATGTTAGATCAAGAGTATCAAAACCTTTGATAATTTCATTTATCTGTATTAGATCAACTCTTAACTTTCTCTTTTCTGTGCTAAGTAGATTTAATTCAAACAGCTGGATCTCATACAATTTGTTTTTCAGTTTGGGAATCATCTTGGTAGCTAAGTACTTTACTCTCTCCATTTTGTCTGTCTTTTTTCAAGTAGGGAGACTAAAAACTGACCACAGCATCTAAGATGGTGAAACACCAATGAACTGTATGTTTAAAATCCCTACCTGTGAAACAAAAAATTTGTTTGCCCATTTCACGGCTTCTCTGCATTGCTTGACTGACTTTAGGTCACCAGAGATTATTACAACTAAGTGTTTTTCCTCATTTACCTTTTGTAAAGCAACAAAATTCATGTTATATCTTGTTCTCCTGTTTTACTACCAAACTGCATAATTTTACACTTATTGATACTAGAATTCATTTGACTCATATGAACCAAGTCCATCAATTTGTCTCTGTCAGTTTGAAGCTGCAAACATTCAATTTCAATTTATTTCCTAGCTTATTATCATATTTGAATTTCAATGACATAAAATGCACCCCATTATCAATATCACTGATATGTATGGAAAAGAGAACCGATCCCATGACTGATCCATGTGGCACACCACTTGTTATATCAAACCATTCCTGAGGCTTGACCTTTAATCACTACTCCTTGTTTGTGGCCAGTCTCTTAACCATCAAAGTACAATTGTACCCCATCTATACCATGTGACTTAATTTTTGCTTGCAGCCTTTTCTTTATGCCTTTATTGACTGCTTTTTGAAAATATAAATAGATGACACTGATTGCTTTACTTTTATCATACATCTTTATAATATATCCCAAATTACTAATTGAAAAGAGCAGTCAAGGGCTCATCTATCTATTTTTCATCCATTTTATTGTCCTTGGATAATTAAACTTATCAGGACTGCTGTTTTGTTTACTTCTTTCTATTTATTGCTGAAAGTATATCTTCATCTTTTATGTCAATATGCTGGATTTGGGATATGAGTTGCATCTTCAGTCACAAAAACAAGTAAAAAATCAGTTGGGTTCTTTGCTATGGTTCCATTATCTCAAACCAAGTCACAGTTTTCCATAACTAATAGACCAGTTGTCTGGGTAATAACTTTTTTGCTTCTAATATAACCATAAAATTTCTTTGGGTTTCTTTTCTTATTTCAGAATATATATTTCATACTGATTATTACTTTGACATAAATGTCTCTTAGTTTCTCTATATGTATTTACCCTGTCTCAATGGTTATTGGTATCTTAGAACTTAAGCAATGAATACATGTATGGGTACCCAAACATACTAAAGTAGGAGTACTATAAAGTTTGGGTAATACATGTGAAACATTCAACAATTTTTCAAATTTCTGACAGCAAGTAAATTGTGGCATCATCACCTCCAAGAAGTATGCAACATTTGCCTCATTCTGGTAAAGGTTTAACCCAGGGTAAGTTGATGACCTGCTTTGTCCCAAGTCTTACATCTGTCTGTGAACCACGTCAGTTTTGACCATTCACCAGATGAGGAAAACCTGCTTTGATCTATGAATGATTTTCCCTTAGATAAGTGGACAGTTACAATTGATAGTGTGCTCTACTCCCAACCTAAGTTATTACTGCTGGATGTTCCAGAATGAAGCAGATGTTTTGGCCAGGGGCTGTCTGTTTTGGAAAGTGAGATGGTAAGGGATATGGCAAGTTAAATTCTTTTTGCACAGTCACTCCTAATGACATGGTCAGAAATTTTCAGAGAGATTTTCAAAGATCCTTGCACAAGTACTCTTAAAACAAGCAATTCAAAAGATAACTCAGATATGACTGTCCATACACCAAAGTAAAAATGTTTTCACCATTCAAGTAGTATTTTTCTTGATGCTCTTTGTTCTAGTCTTTGATTTGTAAGTAGAATCAAATAATAATATATAGATGATATTTTGTTATCTGTAATATTATAAAAAGAATGAATATCACCATACTTAGTAGTCAATCAGATTCATTAATAAAATTGTTGTATATATATCTATGTTAATATTGTATATAATCTAGTTATACCTGATCACAGTTTATTCACATTGTGAATAATAATCAACTTGTGCAAGATAATTTGTTATAAAAGGAATTATTGTTATGCAAGTAAAGCCTTAAATGAATTAGATGATCACAAAGGTTGTTGTAATGGGAAGTCAAAAACTAAATCTAGAAAATTTTTGTAAACCTGAACAACATATATATCTAAGCCAATAGAATATAGCTAAAAAAAGGTACTAGGAACATATCTTGATAGTCAAGTAGTTAAATGAAATGGGAGTGCTGAAGAATTATCCAAATTCCAGCACTGATGTGATAACTTTGGCCTTGGTTGTGCTAACTATGTCATTATAACTAAGTTGTACATTGGATACTTATAAGAGATCTTATGGTATGGTCAGAATTGTACCTGTTCTTTGTGTTCCAGAATGTTTTATTGGTTTTACCCACATTTTTATGTACTCTTCCTTGTTTTATGTCAGTAGATCTGTGAGGGTT
Organism: Panulirus argus; assembly: GCA_038088735.1. Taxonomy (NCBI): domain Eukaryota; kingdom Metazoa; phylum Arthropoda; class Malacostraca; order Decapoda; family Palinuridae; genus Panulirus; species Panulirus argus. The sequence continues at coordinate 2,255 of JAYMFT010314517.1, read as the reverse complement.
CTGTAGGGTTGTCTTGTGTAAAGCTTAATTTCCAACTATTCCTTATTTTTATTGTCATTATTTGCGTCTTGCCTTTTGTACTGATTGTCAACTTTAGGTCAGAGAAGACATTGCAATACTCCTTACATAATAATGTTATCATTTTATCATACAGTAATTTTACATTACCTGAAATGCAATAAAAAAAGACATAAAATTATGTGAGTTGCAGGCAGCCACTGAACTTTTCAAGTGTCAGCATTGTTCCATATTAATTTACCTTGTAATTCGTTTTTCCATCTCCATTCATGAATACATTTTCATCTCTTCATGGTGACATAAGCAAAAATCATAGCTGTTACAGGTTCTTGTCATCAAATCTTCATGTGAAAATATTCAAAACACTTTAACATTTCTCTGAATCTTGTTCATAACTATACTGCCTGCTGAAAACACATAACTCAACCATTGCTTTGTTAATATTTAACATATCAAGCATTAAGTCATGTTGGGTGGTTCTTATTTTAGTACAACTGAGTGTGTCAGCTTAAAATGTGTCTGTGATTGTAGTCTCAAGATTTTTACATATTAACTGTAATTCTATCTTTTCAGATAGGTGGAATAAAAATGATGAATAAGTTGTGAATCAATATAGATTTGTAGAAGGTTTCTAGTTTCATTATCCCTTTGATTTTTTAAGTATACCTTTTATTGCCTCTGGAGTGCAGTTACTTGAATTGTTGAATATGAATCTGCCAATCCAATATTCAATTATAACTCATTCAGTTGTTTATTGTTCAAATGATTTTGATCTGATTTTTGCTGTAAGAGTATGAATAAGTAAAAATGCACAATTCTTGGCTAGATGGCATAACAAGTCAACAATATGTAACTTTTAACACCTCGAAAAAACAAATGGTTTGAGAGACTAGATCTCTTTTCAGAGACAAGCCTTGCACCTAATTGGGATGGTATTACAGATAGAAAACATCCAGTGCAAACATCCTAAGTCTGAAAACATCCCAAATATGAATGACTGATTATTTATGATTCTTGCCAAAGTAGAACATGAGATTCTTAAATCTGAATTTGAGCCAGTAGTGCTCTGTGATTTTACCATTTATCTGTTAGGGTTTTGCCCTTTTTGTGCCTGTATAATTGCACCCAACAAGCATTCACCCCTTAGCACTGCATCATTTGTGTCATCACCAGATTCTACCTTAGTCTACATTTCACTTGTTAAAATTTGAGGCAAGGAAGAGTTTTTCATTTTACATAAACTTGTTAGAAAAGGAAGCAAGAAAGTTTTGCATAAGTACAATGAATACATGTTTTCTTTTTTTTCTTTTTTTTAATATTAACTAATATTGCATACAAAAAAACACTGAAAAGCTGAAAAAAAAGATTGGTATAACCCAGAAAATCTAAGATCTCTGCTGCTTGGTCCCAAGAATACCGAGGTGGAGTTCTACCTATACTTATGCTGTTACTTTTCAATTAATTTTCATCCTCTGTGAATATGTTAATTAACTACTACCATCAACATCATTTACATGGAGTGGATCAAGTATATACTGATGTGCACCTATTTGTCAAAATTTATTTTATAAAATTAGGGTCCTCAAGCTCATCCTCAGAGGGTGACAAAGAACAAGGATGTCCAATTTTCTGACAGTAGGCTTCCTACAACAAGTTAAGGTACTTATGTTGTTCAGTTTGTGTTCTTCATTTACTGGAAACATGACAAAGCTTTCCACCCCAGTGCTTGCATACCTGTATGTATGGGATGAGGTCTCTGTAGTAACCTAAGTTGAACACCATCTGTCTAGTACCTCTCCTAATATCTTGCTGTTATCTGAGACACAGTTGTCTAATGATGTTCTCACTAGTCTCTTTTCCATATCTAACTATAATTTCCCCTCATGTTTCCAATTAAAAGGTGGTGTTTGTGCTTACTCCAATATAAACACACCTGTTGCATGCCTCAAGGACCTTTAGTCTTCAAACTTCAATGTTATGTGGCTCAAAGTCTGTCTCCTTACCACCACACTTGTCCCGTTTTGCCTATTGCTCTCCAAATTCTACAAATTTTATATCCTTCTTCGACTATCTAAACTCCGCCATGAGACTGTGACATCCTCTCACCCGCAAGCCAAGATCCTCTACCTCAGGGATTTCAACTTTCACTATAGGGAATGATTGAATTCCTCCCATACAGATGGTGGAGGGATTGAAGCCCTCATGTTCTCCATTCTCAATGATTTAGAGCAAATTAT
>JAYMFT010314506.1:0-10077 GCA_038088735.1 Panulirus argus | reverse complement strand
AATTCTCTCTGTATTTCAATTAGGGCCCGGCCTTGATGTGGACTTTTGTCCGTGACTGGAGCCTTCAACATAAAAAAGAAAATACGTCTTATGTCTATAGAAAGATCATACCTTCAACATTTTCTATGGAAGAATAACTACGTTAATTTGATTACCGTATCGACTGGTTTTTGATGGGAGCGATGGCCAAGGTAATGATGATCAGAGGATATTTCACGAGGGCTACGTAGATTTATTCTGAGCTTCGTTTTTTATTTTTAAAGTACAGAAAAGTAGATCCACAACCTGTTAATCAGAAAATATAGAAGTAATCCACACTGTTGGATACGAATTTTACTGGTATTTCTCGTTAAGTCGTCTCATTGCTTTTTTCATTCTTGCCACACACCTGTTTCTGATCCCTTCCACCGTCACAAAACAATCTCGGAAGGGCCGAGTGGTCTGTTGCTGTTTCCAGTCCTCTGTGTTCCTTTGTAAATTTTAATCTACATTGCAGTTCGCTTCCTTGCATTTTGGAAACGTGAACACATTTAGAGCTATACAGATTTTCTATAGTATTTTAGACTCTTGCCTTACCGTAGTATTACAAGACCAGCCTCATCATCGATGTCCTGCCATTCAGGGTATAACTGAGCCACTATCCTAGCTAACGCCCCCCCCCCCTTCCCAACAGGACTCCTACCATATAGGGCTAACATAATTATCTGGTGATATATGAGGCACCAGAGACAGGGTTATACCGTAATGGACCTTCATTTACGACAATTAAAAGTATCATTATGCTTTTCTTATCCAAAATGTAAACGTCAGGTAATCAACTCGTACAAGTAATATTAGCAGAGATCAACACAGTAACGTTAGTAGTTGCTTATATAATGAAATTGTGCCTGCATAGAGGGTGTGTGATATCACCATGGCTATTTAATCTGTTTATGGATGGGATGGTGGGGGAGGTAAGGGACGGGTGTGAGCAGAATGTTGGGGGATGGTAGGGGGCGGAGGGTGTCCCGGGAGATGAGTCACTTGCTGTTTGAGGATGACACGGCTTTGTTGGCTGACTCGAGTGAGAAACTGCATTACCTGATGTCGTGAATTTAGGAGATTATGTTAATGGAGAAGGTTGAGAATTACTTTGAATAAACGTCCAGGGGTTTAGCAGGGACAAGAGACATATTGGTCTTGAATTTCAGTTTGATTGGAGAATGCTTAGAGAAAGTAGGGTGTTTTAGATACCTGTGAGTACACATAGCAGCAGCTGGAACTATGGGAGTGAGGTAAACCGCATGGTGGGTGTGGGCGCATTGAGGAGAGTGTGGAAAGAGAAGTCATTCACTGTCTGTGATGGCAAAGGAAGGCATGTTTGATAGTTTAACAATTCCAGCGGTGCTGTATGACTGAGAGTCGTTTTCTTTAGATACAAAATAACGTAAGGGGGTGGATGTGATGGACACAAAATACTTAAGGTTAATAAGTGCTGCGAGGAGGATTGATGTGTATGAAATGATAGCGTGAAAAGGAGGTATGGTAATAAACTGAGTATGATTTAGAGAGCTCAACAGGTTGCACTGGAGGGGGTTTGGACTTATGGAGAGGATGAGTGTGGAGAGATTGACCAAGGGGTTACATTTGCCAGAGGTGGAGGGCGCACGGAGGAGACGGGAAACCGAGACGGAGAATGGATGGAGCCTGGGGTGAAAGATGGTCTATTAGGGCCTGAACATGCCGGAGGACGAATGCCGTACATCAGCTGTAGTACAGAGAGGACGACCTGCTGTCACAGGGCTGAACCAGGGAATATGTAGCGGTCCAGGAAAACCATGGAAAGGTCTCTAGGGCCTGGGTTTGGATTGGGAGCTCTGATTATTTGGGGAAATACACATAACAGCTAGAGTGTGGATGAGGGGAAATAAGGCCGTTCTTTGTCTGTTTCTGGCGTTACCTCGCCACGCGGGAGAGGACAAACTAGCACAAAAAAGATAGGTAGATCTGGGTAATGGCCAGCCAGGCCATCATACTCAGCAGTAGTACCGCCAAACTCGAAGGTCTTGTCATAGTGTTCGAGGAGTTAAGAGAAGGGTGAAGAAAACATTTGGTTTTGCCACATTGAATTTAATGTCGTTCAGTCGTATTACCCTTTTGTGGAACATTAAATATTCTTGGAATACATTAATCGTACAAGTTTTTCTAAGCCTTTTTATTTCTTTTACTAAATGTGCTGCTCCAGCACTTTACATTTTTATGATTTATGTTTGGCAGTCTTTCGTCTTTTTCTGGCCGGTGATTGGAACTGTGCATTATTCATTGAAGATGCCGAATAATCTTGGACCTTTACAGAGTGGAGTGGCCCCATGTACGTACACGTAAGAGAGAGAGAAGAGAGAGAGAGAGAGAGAGAGAGAGAGAGAGAGACCCCTGTAACGTGTCTGGCGGCAGATATCCTGATAATTATGAAGTGTGTGGCTGGCGGTGGCCGTGTTGCCGGGACAGACTGTCTGCGGTGCCTGCCACAGGCAGGTCTTCTGCATGACAACCCTCTCATCCCCAGCCCAACCCGCCATTCAATTTTTTTTTCTTCTTTTCTTCTTTTTTTTTTCTGCGGAGGGAGAAAAAATTGATGGCAATTTGTGGGCGAATGTTACAGCCGGAATATAGAAAATTTCTGTTTGGATGTGTTTTGCGTGTGTTGCTTGGCTGCTTCAAGAGAGTTGTTCCAGGTGCCCCTGAGTTGGCTGAAGATGTGTTGCACGTGTGGCTGGAGAGATCTAGGGTGGGTTGTGTTGCACGTGAACGTTTGGTGTCTTGAGTAGCGATGAATGTGAGGTTTTGGTGCCACAGGTTATTTTATCTGTTTGTCTCTGGTGCCTGAGGATGATATGATGCATATACTTTGGTGCCTGTATTTATGTTTCATGTCCACCCTGCCTGCTTCGGGTTCTACTAGTTGTGAACCCGGGGTGTTTCGAGTTGCGCTGGAAGTGTACCTGGGTGTCTAGAACGCAGACGAGAAGGTGTAGCTCTTGCATGCATGGGGAATGTAGTTTCAGATGGGTGTTTGTCTGATGGAATGAATGAGTGTCAGGGTTGAAAGGGAGGTTATTTATTGCTTATCGAGTTGTTACGAGGTGTCTCTGAGGCATTACTAAAGACTTTGCACCTATTTTGCATTAAGACCTGTGGAGGTTGTGACATTTTTTGTTTTCCACTTGTATTTCCCCCTGTTGGTGTCTTCCAAGTTACACTGGTGTAGTTACTGGGTTGCAGAATAACGACACAAGTTTTATCATTACATTTCAGTGTCAGGTTGAAATATCAGCTTTTTTGATAGTTCATATTTTATGACTACGAGCCTAAGTCATTATCATTATTGTTATTATTAACATCATTATTATAATTGCTATTATTATTAGTTTTATTATTGTCATTATCATTAATCTTCCTAGTGATATTTTTGTTACCGTTTGTGTAATCCTTTCCTCTCGACCGGAATTTTTCACGATTATAGAAAAAGAAATTTATGCACTTTGGATTGTAACTGACTTTTTCCTTTCAAGAAACAAACTTTAGCCAAACTTTCTATCTATTTCTGTTAATTTATCTGTCTGTCAGTTTGTCTATCTGTCTGTCTTTATGTCTATATATATCTGTCTGTTGTTTTCACAGAGTGGATCAGGTACATAGTGCCTTTGCGAATCACACACACGCACGCACCCTCGTCCGGTACCCAGTGTTCCTGGAAGAAACCTAGATTTCCATACTTTGCAAAGGCTGGTTGACTCGTCGATCTAGACCAACGTCTCCGTTCACCCTACCGCTATGCCCAAAATGGATCCTCGGTCGTACCTCTCAATGTCTTTGTCTGAAACATCCCATCCCTTACTCCATGTTACACCGTCCTTCTTATAATTCTGCATTACCAATTCATATCTTTTTTAACAGCCATTTAACTAACGTCCGTGCGTTCTTGGTGGCCATACCATCCCCAGTGACTTTCATCCATGCGCCTGTCATAGGATTTCTTCATGCCACATATCCTCTTTACTCATCTGCCCTATCTGTCTTAACTTATTCCAACTATACTACGCAAGCCATCCATCTCAACTGCACTTATTTCAACTTATCGGGGCCGATATATGCGTGAGTGTCACATCAATACCTTCTTGCACGCATTAATGTGTGACATTTGTCACCCAGTTCACCAGAACTTTCAGTGCGCATCCACAATTTTCCTTCTTGCATGACTCTCAACTCTTGGCTTCATCTCTCCTATTACCATCCTTACTGAGCCTTTTATTTTCTCCTAAATATCCAAACTCCTCCACAACTTCCAGTTCCACACTATGAAAACTTGCATTACACCGAGATCTCCCATCCCTTTCAAAAACTAAAGTCTTATATCATTCTCAGTCACTTCGAGCCCTCTCTTCCTCCTACGTACATCACTGAAGCGGCCCTCTGTTTCGTCTAGTTTTTCCTCAGCTTCAGCTAAGATCACAGCATTATTTGCATATAGCAACCGTAGCAACTTATATTTTGTTTTTTCACGGTTGATTATCACACCGTGATTAACCCTCCTCGTTTTCATTTCACGTAAAGCCCCATCCATAAAGACATTATACTAAGTAACCATAAAATCTTGAGATACGTTTATTTCATACCACCTCTTAACATTCATAAGTGCTCTGCTTTATAAAGATTCTCAACAGTATTTAGAAGTTATATGCCTTTTTTTGAATCCATAAATGATCTATACTTTTTCCTTTTTGTTCTATAGAATGTACTCTGCTACATTAACTGCAAACATCCTCACACACCCTCCCTCCTCCTTCCCTAAATCAACCTCCATCTTCACTAACGAAATGTTCATTACTCTTCTGAACACGATAAGTCTCTGTCCTACCGCTACACACTGCGCCAGGTATACAAAGGGGTCTTATTCCTTTCTAATGCTTCTACTTCACTCTTACTCACTTCTTCCTTTATACAGTGGAATAGTTACTGCCTTCGTCCAGTCATCAAGCACTTGACCTCTTTTCCATGTTGCCATGTAAATATACTTTCCAAATCTGCCCCACAGAACTTTTAACCTCTTCTTTTTACCATTTCGCTCAGCACCCCATTTATATACCCCAAGATTTCCCTTTTTAAGAGCTTTAATTGTATTCTTACTACCGCCTTTGTAATATCTTCCTTTTCCATACATCTGTCCCCACAATACCGTTAGAGTAGTTCCTTTCAGCATCGTCTCCAAGCAGGTTGAAGCTTCAAGAATAAATTCTCTCCATCCCTTACATGAACATTCTTCCAGTCTTATACTGTACACTGTTGCTCCTTGCTAATGCCTTTCTTCTCATTTCCTTTTCCTTGCAGAGTAGTTCCTTACTCTCCTTTAAATTTCTCATTAATTTCTCATCCAAGTTTCTCATTTTTCGCTTTCCTTATATATATATATATATATATATATATATATATATATATATATATATATATATATATATATTCCTTTCTAACGTAACGGCTCTGGACTTTATATTCCGGACATTCTGCCCTTCAGTCATCGCTATTTTCTGGCAGATTAAATTCTTCCTTCCAGACCCTCTTTTTACCTCATCACCAGGTTTCTTGAAGAGCTTTGCTGTACGCTGCTCCACCACTCTTTCCTTATCCTATACACGCAGTGCCACACTCGTCCATAATGAGTGGCTGCCATGCAGAAACAATCTTACCATACGAATTAGAATTTTTCGAGAACAGCATTACAAATATTAATCAAAATGTCTTCGGAAATTACGCTGGCAAGACCCGGGAGCTGATTACAATCGTTGTTGGAAGGACTGAGGGGTCCAAGACAGTTCAGAAATAACCAACAGAAGTGAAAGATTCGCAGTAAGTGAACAGCATCTTACCAGTGAATGGAAACACTGCCCTTAGATTAGATGATTAACCACTTCTCGAATACCCCGTTGGTTTCCTAACGAGCCGTGACTGTCCCCGATGGTATCGTTCTGTAGAAAAGTCTTCTAGCGATTGGCTTATGTGTTATTCAGGCTGTCGGAATGCACGAAGCGCGGCAGTAGACTACTGCATGGTCCGGGTACGTGTTTACTATTTCAAGCTGAAAACATGCAGTCGCACTTTTTCCCGGCGGTGTCTGGTGTCTACTGGCAAACTGCAGGTTTTTATTGTTATTTTGCCGGTTTGCTAACAAAAAAAAAGGAACACTTTATGTACCAGAGAACCACTGAATGTTAACTTTTTTTTTTGACCCGCAGGGATTTTGCCTGTAACCTTCTGAAGCTTTGTAACAATTTTCAAATTCCTTGTGGCTGAGTTTTGAGATTTACGGTTCACAAATTATTTACAGGTTCCAGCCGCCGTGATAGAGGTTGAGGCAGCGGTGTAAGATACTGGTGTCCAAGTTGTGTTGTCTCTATTGTGTATGATGACGTTACTTGGAATATTCTGTGGTATCGTTACGGCCGTGGGAGTAGGATTTGATTTTTGATTTGTGCCCCATGTCAGTGGGTAGCTTGTTGCGCTCACGGTGTGAGCGGCAGCGCAGTAGGATATCGGAGGTCACAGAGGGTCTTTGCCGGGTCCCTAGTGGCCAGACGCTCATAAACATAAATTTTTACAAAGTTTACTCATTATATGTGTTTACAGTCTCTCATATGGTAAGTCTACAGACTACATGCAAAAGGTGGATACATTCTTAGACTTTCTGGTATCTAAGATACATCTCCCTGCTACTGGAAGGAGCGCAACCTTAGGATGCAAGGAGCCTCAAGAAACAGTTTGATTGGACTGTCTTACAAAGAGGTGCTGGTATATATATATATATATATATATATATATATGTGTGTGTGTGTGTGTGTGTGTATTTCACACATGTGTATTGTGGTTCTGAAGATACTAGACAAAAAATATGGTATCGCTCAACATTATAATGTTATACATATATCTTAGTGATAAACAGTTACATTGTCTATTACGTCAGTGATAATGCTGGGGAAAAAATATGATATGGACCCCAGCTGGATTAACGTCGTAAAATCGGTTATTATGCATGAAAACAGAAAAAATAATTCTAAAGGTAATCGTGAAAATAAAAGATAATTTTACTGTAAATTCTCTTTAAAAAAATACTGTTAGTTTTTTTAGGTACAGACCTTTGTAAGATCCCATCTCATCCATCTACTCAACTGAGAGTTCAGCCATGAAATATTACGGACCGTAAAGCATGTAAATTGAGAAGCGGTTTCACGTGGTTGCTCTCGTATCTCCTTAGTCTCCACCGGTGTGCGAGACACCTTCAGTAACGCGGTAAGAGATGGGCTGAGGCAGGTGTGGAGAGAGGGAGGAGGCCAGGCCCCTCGCTGTATACACATAAATGATCTTTCTAAAGGTTGCGAAGAGACGAGAGTCTTGGCGACATTTTAAAAGAGTCTTTAACAGAAAACTTTTTTCTTTTATATATACATTTTCAGAGCTATGGAAGTTGTTGTTATAGTTACGTTACACAACGTGGCTCGTAAAAGTTAAGTACCGCGTCATACGATAAGATTTCTGTCTTTTTTTTCTTCTTTTTCTTTCTGATGATGGACGGTCTCGGTAAGCTAAGGCTGTATTATTACTGCCTGAAAGAAGTCTTAAAACTTTCGTTCCAGTCCTGAGATTATTGAGGGCATGTCACTCACTCCCGTTTACATCGACCCCTTGACCTTAACGGTACGACCCTGGAGCTTAACGGTACAAACCTTCGGTACGACGGTACGACCCTTGACCTTAACGGTGCAACCCTACGGTACGACGGTACGACCCTTGACCTTAACGGTGCAACCCTACGGTACGATGGTAAAACGCATGGGTATAATGGTCTGGCCTTTTCGACCCACCCTTTAAGGGCCAAATCAAAGGCGGGGCTATCATGGCCCAACCGTCATACCGTCATGCTCAGGGATCGAACCCGTCACGCTCAGAAGTCACCAATTAACCACTTAAGTCACTAATTAGTCAACGGGCGTACCATCGTCATTCGAGGATTAAGATTCACTACAGAAGACGATAAATCGTCTTTCACTTAAAATGTTGGGTTGTTAACGTGGCAAAACGCGGAGGAAATTGAAGGTGACTGGTAGCTCCTCTGAGGTGGAAGGTTACCTATGCTCTCAGTAATACTCTATTTGTATTACTCTGTGTGTGTGTGTGTGTTTGATGTAGGAAACTGCACTAATAATTCACATATGTGAACCGTACCTTCATATCGCTGTAGCGCATCTTCACATCGGTGTGCCATAACACGGTATTACTAATCCGCGCGTGCAACATGAAAGCATTTCACTGTACATCACTTCAGCACACCTCCACGTCACCCCCCACGTCACCACATCCAACCTTCCACGACCAGGATGCCACAGTGTAAGGTCACCTGGAATGGTGATGGCCTGGAAGGCAGCCATGGTTGAGACAATATGGGAGCAAACCTCTGTAATAATGGTAGTGTAAAAAGGCTTACGCTGAGTGTATATATATATATATATATATATATATGCACACAACTGGCACCACCCTACATTACCATCCCAATCGCCTCCTTGCATTTCCATACTAATCCTTCCTCAACCTCACTTCAGAACCCTCCGTATCCACAACCTGGCAAAGCAATCCCCAGTTTTCCCCACATCTTATCACCTACCCCCAACACCACTACACCAGTCCACCACCGTCAGCATCACCAGGCCTCTGCACCAAGCACATAGCACAGTGCGTCTCCCCAGCGTGCAGATGCCAAGCTAAGAAGCGTGCGGCAGTGAGTGAGAGAGAGAGAGAGAGATGAAGCAAAAGGCAGCGACAGATTCAAGTCGTCCAACACTTGCAAAATGTTGACCCACCAAGCTGTTAAGGACCCGAGTTAATTAATTTACAGGGCTGACTAATGAAGAGCGACCCACTCAAAACTCAACTAATTAAAGTGATGAACGTGACACTCGCTCTCTTGAAGCTGGCGGTCGTGGATCCCCCGGGCTCGGTCGTCATCCTGTGCTTGGCTGGTAGACGCGTTTGGCTGTCGCCCAGTTCTTGGGCTTGCAGATGCTTGGCTGTCGCCCAGGCTTTTGGCTTGTAGACGCTTGGCTGTCGTCTTGGGTTTCTGTTTGTAGATGCTTGACTGTCGACCGGTCCTTGGGCTTGTAGATGCGTGGCTCGTCCAGTCCTAGGGCTTTAGACACTTGGCTGTCGCCCAAGGCCTTAAGGCTGGTAAGCGCTTGGCTGTCGTCTAGCCTTTGGGCTCTTAGACGCTTGGCTGGTGTCCAGTCTGTGGCTTGTAGAAGACTAGCTGTGTAGAACAGACAGGAATGATCTTACGTTGGTATTTACTGTGTGTGGAATATGTCTGACTAGACCATTACTGTGAATAATCTTGGTAAGGTAAAGTATTTACTGTGGAGGCTGAGCGTGTGCGCAGCTTTTTGCCTCCACAGGTCAGATTATATTTGTGTGTATAGAACGTAAACAGACTGGAGTATGTAACCGAGATGTTTCTTCGCAGTACGTACCTACCTATCAACCTAACTACGAGTACCTACGGGACTACTTCACCGTGAAGGCGCGTAGAGGTCACCGTGTAGAACCATTGTTAGCCATATGTCTTGATTTCTTTAAACTTAAAGGTTTCTGTACTCACTCCCTGTCGGGTTTTTATGTCGCTTAGATGGGCTTCAAATTGAAAAGTTTACCCACTCTTTCCTTTAGCTGGAGAGGCTCATATATTTTTGTCAGGTGATAAGTATCTATAATTGTATACCAGATAACAAACTCCATAATGTATCTCAAGAAAAAGAGGCATCTTTTTTAGATCGTGGAGTAGCTAACGGTTAACGTTGGTCGCCGTAGTGCATTCACAGGCCGCCCAGAGTCGAGCGCAAGGGTTCGAATCCCGGTGGAGGCCGTCGGCCCACAGTCAACCCAGCTCTTCATCATCTCCTAGGGTTGGTCGATGAATTAGTATATATATATATATATATATATATATATATATATATATATATATATATATATATATTTATTTATTTATTTATATAT
>JAYMFT010314495.1:0-10077 GCA_038088735.1 Panulirus argus | reverse complement strand
ATATGCACTACTTCCCGCGTTAGGAGACCCATCTATGACAGGCTGCTACAGCACTCGTCCACCGGTCGGGGCCATAGGTCATAAAGTTTAGTGATGTGTGTGATCTGTGTGCAGGATGTCATCGTTCTCGTAGTTTTATCGTGGGCATGAAGGGTCTTGAAATATGTAGGAATGGATGATAGGATAGTACGTTTTGTTGTTGAGTTGGATGATGTCCAAAGAATAAAAGAGAAAGTCTGGGAAGTGTGCCTTTGATGGCTGCGTGTTTGTTGGATTGGGGTTTAAGACTATCTTAGGAGGTTGGTTGTTTAGGGCTTGTCGGGTCATTTCAGTGTGTATGACTTTTGTAAGTGTTTGATTTGTTGAGGTGTGAGGGAAGGGAACCTGTGAGTAGAGGCTGCCGAAGTGTAAGGCAGGGGTAAGTCTTCTATTTCTTTGTGGGAGTTGGTGGTTACTTATGGAGTGATTTGAGTGGGAAGGGTCTGTTGCTATTGCATGGAACTGAGCGCGGAGCATGTTATGATGAGATTGTACCGGGAGGATAATTGCTTCAATGTGAGGTTGTTGGGTGTTTGTGGTTGCTAGGCACAGAATGATTGTTCTGACTGCTCTATTTTGAGTGGTTTGTTACTTTGTTATATTTTGGTTTTGAAAGGGTGGAGGACCAGTCAGGTGAGACATGATTTAAAGTGGAGCAAATGAATTGGTTGTAGAGGATGTGTGACGGTTTCCTTTTCTTGTTCTTGATGTTCCTGATGTGTTAATCGTATGTGATGCCTAGAATGGTTAGTCTTCATTTAGACCACACCTTCAATAACTTCACGTAGGGACTAAATATGAAAGTCAGTGACAATTCACGACAACTGAATCTATATTCGTAAAAAGTAGATGAGCAGAAAATTCTTGTTACAGTAATGAATAAATAGATGCAGAGGAAAAAGAATCTTACACATCATCATTACACAATCCTCCCTTTCAAGATAGTAGATATTTCCTGTTTCAGAGATTATAAACATTTCCAGCAACGCTGGCCAGCCTGATAAGAATTACGTGATATCCAGGGACCCCCATTATCCAGCACAATAGCGACAACGAACAATGAATTAAGTTTTTTAAACTTGATGAATTGAGATCATAAAAACGCTGGCAACTCTACCTCCCCATTCGTATAAGCTCTATATTTTCTAACCTTTTCGTTCGCTTCTCAGTTCATTTAGAGTATAAAGGATACCTGGAAATTTTAAATTGACAGAAAGGTATTATTCGGATTTAAAAATCTTACGTAACAGAAAGTAGCCTTAAAAGATTTTTTTTTTCCAATAATCATTTACCGATAATTTGGTTGTGGAGAGATGTGATATATCGTATGTTGAGGTTGTCGGTGCCTCTGGGGGAAGAACATTTTCTGTGATATTATTAACAGTGTATGGTAGAACCATAGCCAATAACCTGATTTGCCTCTTGGGAAGCCAGTAGTATACTAAAAAATTCACTCTGCTGGTCATCGAATCATTATTCCCTGGGCAGACTGCCAGATCCCCTATGTATGGACAGCTGCACAAAATGTCTGTTTGTCAGCAGCTTTGAAATCCTTAATGAAAAAAAGTAGGCCACAGAATCCTTTTTATGTAAGCCAGGTGTCTTAGTAGCGTTGGCAGGTTACTGGCAATGCATCAAGAAACATGTGATTTGAGCTGAGAACAGTTCTTCGTAGTGAGATGATGAGATCAGTTATTTAAAGTTTTTCTCTCTCCATGATGCTGTTAACAGACGAGTTGAACGTGGGGAGGTTAAGGCAACAACTGCATTGTTTACAAGAGGTATTAACCAACTGCCAGTGCTTCTGTAAAGGGGAAAAAAATATCACCTCCAGTTGAAATTTTGTTAATCTTTCACTCAACACTTTATGCTGCCTTACATTTTTGGGTGAAAAGTATACGATTATTAGCCAGTAAAGTGTTTAAGTTCACTTATCATCGTAGGTAACGACGTCTGATAATCATGTTTGTGAAAACAAACTTCATCCTGTTATTTGTATGCTAATTCTTAGCAGATGGTAAAGCTGTGAAGGATTAGAGTCAATTTGTGAGATTTTGATGATGAATGCATTGGAGGCCATGGACTGTGGTTCTCCAAGTCTCCTCGTGTCTGCCATTACCTGTAGGTGTTCCTAAGGAGAGATCAGTGATGTAGGAATTTAAGATATCTCATAAACATCGCTGAGTCGTCGCTAGTTTAGAATGGCTACTGAAGCTGTTGTGCCTATGCGACATCTCCATAAAACTTTGTGCATGGTAGGAAAAGACAAAACTGTCCGACACTGTTTTGCTATCTAGCTGTGCATGTCAGAGTAATCTGGTCGAGCCTGTCATCGTAGAAGGGTTGATATCACAGTCTCGTCCTCCAGCTCGTGGCATTGTAGACCAGTTGGAACAAAAGATTTTCCAAGAGTACAAAGGAACGAGTAATAATTGGTACCAAGATGTAGTGAAACAGTGCAAGACAAACTGCAGCTGTTGAAACGGGGATGTAGTGTAACGGATCCCCACCACCAGGGAAGGTAACCATCTCGATATCTTCCAATAGATCATGAGAACTGGGGACAGATTATTCAGAGATATTATCCAGTAATGCATAACAACGGGGAAACTGGTATCGGGATCTTGTCCAACCGTCTATGACGACTGCGGCGCTGACACCTTCATGTTGTCTTGTGCTCCTTGACAGCCTGGATATGTTGATATAAGGATGATGACCGCACCGCTAGTGTATGATAGAGGATTACATCAGTTACCGGGATACTGTCCATCACCGAAGCCTGTGTATATTAGATAAGGAGAGTTCCACTAATGTATAATAGATAAGGACATGTGTTACCGGGATATTGTTCATCAGTAAAGCCTGTGTATGTTAATATAAGAGATGGTGACCACTTGTGTATGATAAGGTCACCTGGTTACCCGATATTGACCACCAGTACATGATAACCTGTCATACCGTCCTTCATAAAAGCTGGTTGTGTGTTGCACATTCAGGAGTATTGTTACAATTCCTTGTTCAGTAGTTGTGACTTTGTTCCAGAAAAGGTTGAGCAAAATAAGATATATAAGGAAACAGTAGCAGCAAGCTAGTTAAGCAGACGATAACTATGAGATATGAAGGATGAAAATATCAGTAATGTTTATATGTAAGATGCTTGAATAGCTTAGGCATGACAAGCAGGGAATTAGCGATGCGAGGACTTATATCCAAGCAGCTGTAGGATAATGGGTGAGTTTCAAAGATGTAATGATCGTGGAAAGAGCGGTGTGGTGAAAAGTAAACGATGTGGACGGATATGTGTAACAGGGAAGGAGGATGCATATGAAGATATGATCGATGGTAAGACACAGTAACATCCATTATGATGATGTATATGACATTCACATAAGGATAGGGAGGTTGGAAGAAGGTATTGTAGAGTCCGCCAAGAAAAAGCAAACAGCAAACTGAAAATATGAAACATGTACTAAAAATCGTCTTTTTTGCCAGAAATGGCATATGATTCAGAAACTATGGCAATGACTGTAAGGAAATTAGTGGTACTTCACCGTGCAATGATTGCACTGACTTAACTAAAGCTCAAGGCAAAATATATACCATATGGAGACAGTAAAGTAACTCATCACAATGTTTGTAGATTGTCAGTTTGAAGGCCATTACAATGTTCAAGAAGAAAGGCGAATGAAAGATCAGAGTCCTGGAGCATTACCATATTAAACTGAAGATACTCTAACTGCTTATCATCTGTCAATTCAGTAGTGGAACATTTAAGATAAAATGAGGAGTACTAGAGGAAAGGAGGGAGACTGTCAAATGACAGACAGAACTTGACACTAAACTTTGTCAAAATCTCTGCAAGATATGCGGGTAGAATGAAGAGTTTCACAACGATGCCGCCCAAGAAAGTAATACCGTCCTGACATAGGAGTGTCATAATGATGTGTGAAATCATCTCACAACCTCCACTCTGGGACTACTGGACTTCCTTTCTCTCGTACGATAGCCAATCCATCGGGTTAAACTTAATACGAACTCATTACATACACCATGCACCTAGTCTTTCTCGTCTTGAATCTTGATTTCACTCATTTTCACAGTTTGTTTTCTCACTTTCTTTAACGCCTGGTCTTGGCGAGGACTTCTATTAGTACCTAATGCCTTTCAAGTGAATGAAAACCCAATAGAGAAGTTTATGTACACGAAGATGGATTTTCGCGTGTAAGTAGAATGAGGAATTAGTAGCTTCCCTCCCTGTATAATGGTTTTTGCTATAATGTTAGTTTAGGTAATGGCTTGATTAGTGAGATCCTAGTACATGTTGAGCAGAGATACAGAGAAATATGTCATGGTCACCCCTGCCACTGCGCCATATGATATGTAGGTTGCAAGGTGCATTTGATACCCAGTAAAGAACAAGATGAAGATAGAGGGCAATGGTTGAGATATAATAGGAGAGAAGAGACAGAAGTTACAAGCCTTGGAAAAACTTGGTGAAATTTGCTTTCCATCCGGAATTAGAAGAAATCCTGGCTGGGTCTGGGACCAGCTGATTCAGGTTAATGATAATGAAGGAATCCATTCCTTCTATTCCTTTGGTATGGATGTAAACGGTAAGGACTTCGTAACTAAATGTCGTTGGCGTTAAGATCTTCCAGGACAAAGAGTTACTGCTGATCTTATTTCCCACACGACTGCATTAAATTTTGGTGAAGAGTTACGAGTCGGAGAGAAGAGGGACAACAAACGAATGTTTCGCTTCTGGCGTGAGAAGAACAGACCCAAGGAGATGGTGGAGGCGGCGCTCTAAATCCTAAATCATTTTTGTTTGGTAACTTGAAGGAATTACAGCAGGACAAAGACGAATTCTTCCATAGGCTAAAGACGATGCTGCTGGAAAAGAGGCATGACCTGAATAGGCGACAGTTTTGATGTGGCAGACAAGTGATCTACAAACGTTCAGATTAAAGTGAAACTAACCAGACTGTCACTCATGACGTCACAAAACTACAGCATCATGGCGAATAAAAGAGAACAGCTGTCAACAGCTCTTTACTGTAATTAGAATACTTAGGTTGGGCTCATGTGCCATAGACTGATCTTCAACTGGATGCCGAAATACGAGAGCAGCGTGTGTCTCGCGAGCTGCTTCGGCCCAAAGATGCGAGGCGAGTCGAAGGAACAGGCTATGTCTTGGAGGAAGGTGAGGCCAAGACGTCTGAAGACAAGGGACCCTGCCAGGCTAAGGTCTGGTGGAGATTTAAGAAGAAGAAGAAGAAGAAGAAGAAGAAGAAGAAGAACGACAACAACAACAACAACAACAACAACAACAGCAGCAACAACAACAAAAACAACAAGAGACTGTATCCTGGGGGACGCCCTAGCCCCACTGAACCAGTGGCAGATGGACCTAATCCATTTCCCTGATGGAGTTACCACTTGACGTATTGCCTACGTACAGTTCCCTCCTCCCTCCTGTGGTCTATAGCTTACTTCTGCTCCACCCAACACCTTTATCCTATTGCCGTCTCGTATGCAACTCCCACCATCCCATAATGTTCCCTCCCCGTCCTTGCTCCGTACCAGTAGGTCTAACACCGTTATGGCTTCTCTTCCTCTCAGGATTCAGTGCCCCGCCTCCACCATCCCCTAGGGTCTGTACGTCGGCTATAAACCTTACAGATCATATTTCTTTTACCGTTACAATGTCTACCAAGCAAATGTACTGAACGTGTAGATGGTGTCTATATATCATTACATATTCAGGTCCATTTGTAGTGAACTGGCACAGACTATTTATAAAAACGCTCTATTTCCTGCTCCAATGTCTTTCAATGTAGGAGATGGTTTTACAAATATTTTGTGAAGGGATTCTTTCTACAGACGTGTTTATGTTGCATGTAGCAGTTGCGTCCTTCTATATCAGTGGTTCCCAGCCTTTTTGCGGTGATGGCCCAGTATAGTTTATCTGGTGCAGTAGTGGCCCATTTTGATTTAGGATTATTAAGCAGTTTCTTAATGAAAATGTATCTAACTTCTTGTAACTAAAAAGCAAGAATCATGTTTGCAATACTAATTGCAATGATGAATGCAAAAACGAGCCAACGTCGGAAAATGAAAGGCATGCTGTTAGTAAAATTAAGACAAGATCATATACGTATTTAACCTGTGACAACACCCTCATGGCCCATCGGCTGGGAACCACTCTTCTACGTGTACGACTTATCACCTACAAAGCTGGTCATTTTCAAAAACAAAAGTAGTGCCCAACAATTTGTTTCATATTCATATTATGTATACGGCAAGTGAGACACATATATACAGCAGGTGAGACATATGTACCGTAGGCGAGACACTTAGTGACCGAGGGGGCTAGTCTTCTGTAGTAACGTGTGGGGCTTGTCCTCTGTAGTGACCTGTGGGGCTTACAGCTGAATTCAAACAGCAACAGGCCAACTGGTCCTAACGAGGCTGTTTGTGATAGTAGAAGAGAACAGAAACTCAAAGAATAATAAGGAGGTGCAAATAATGTCAGTCGTGGATTTGAAACGACATATCAATCAAGTCTGTGCTTAAAAGTATCTATGGTACTACTTTCAATTAATCCTAATGCTAACAATCCAACTGAAGAAAAAGCGCCTTGCCCCATTCGAGGTAAAGCGTTTGCCCACGAGATTATATCCATTACTACGAGTGAAATCAGACCACTCTTTTCTGAAATCGCTCGTTAGATCGAGATTACAGAAGCCTTTAATGAGTGTGAATACTTATATTAAATCGCCTCTTCATCTTTTCCTTTTTAAACTACAATATATGAATTTAATTTGTATAATCGGCTCTCATAGGATTTGTTTCTCATGCCGAGAATCATCTTGGGGGCTCGCCTCTGTACTCTCTACATTCTATCTTTGTCTTTCTTCAAGCACGGTGACCAGAATTGAACACAGTATTCAAGATGGGGATGCGCGAATGAGTTGTAAAGATTGATGATAACTTCCCTAGACTTAAGTTCGGAAGTCCTACCTACGAATCAAAAGAGTTTTGTTCTCCCTTTTTACTGCTTCTGTCCACCTGTGTGCTGCTTACTTGGCTTTAGGTCACCCAAGTATTTTCCTCATTTACCTTTTGAAGTCCAACAGAAATGATATTGTAGCTTACCTTTTCATTTTTGCTACCGTTATGTAAAACTTTGCTCTTATCAATATCAAAATCTATTTACCACCAGTTATCTTATTCCATCAGCTTGTCTATGTTTGTTTGAAGCTAAAGACGTTCAGTTTCTGTGGTAGATCTATTTCCCAACTTAGTATTAACTGCAAATTTAGATATCTTACAGCGAAGCCAGTTATCAACATCAATGACATATGTATAAGAAAGAGAACCGATCCCAGTGCTCAGTCTTGTGGCACACCACTTGTTACTTCATATCATTCAGAGGCTCGACCACTAATCAGACTTCTTTGTATACGGCCAATCAGCTTAATCTGCGTATTGACCTTGTGGTTTTCTCCGTCGTTTGTCGTATTGACCAGTGTGTGTTGTCTGTGGTCATGAGCTGTGAAGTTTATACAGTATGTCATAATGATCCTGTAAATAATGTCTATCATAATGACATTCGTTTTGGGTTGTTATAGTTACCTGTGATTGTTATCTCTCCCACCGGCCTGAGTTTACATGCTGCGGTGACCTGTAGATATCTGTCGTGATGACTTGTGAATGTTGTCCGTCGTACATGAACATTTTCTTCAGAAAAAAGAAAACCAGCGAGACTTATAGGAGAGCTGGACCAACTGACTAACAGCTGATTCTGTTCCCACAGATTCGTCTCACCTTCTACAGTGGGCAGGGACAAGGAAAGGCAAACTACCGGCCATACCGCGTGACAAAACCAGAAGTCACTGCTGGGAGAAGATACAGTTTGTGTTTTTGATAAAGATAGTGCTCTGTGAAGGGAAAGATATACTCAGGTTTTACAATAGCATACATAAGATTCCCAAAATACTGAAAGCTGTATGCAAGTTCCTGCAGAACTGAAGGCTGTATGCAAACCTGTGCAACACTAAGAGCTCTACGGAAACATCCACACCATCCCCGTAGCGCTCTAAGATGTATGCGTACACATATTGTTCCGAATCCTTTACCTTGTAAATGGCACATAAGATGTAGATATAGGTACAGCTCGTTTCCTTTCGCATACATATATCTCATTTCGACACAAATGAGATTTAGTGTAAACCAGATTCCTGAACCTGTATTTCTCTCCACGATATTAGAAAACAGGGATGCCAGCATTTTCTCAATGTATACAACACACATTAATATCCGTCTGTATCCCCTGCTGAGGATGGTGGAGGGAATATCCTTCATCCTTGGCGGGAGAGGAGCAACGAGACAGGAAGATGCGTTTAAGGCAACAGCCTACGCCAGTCAGCCCATAACAAAAGGCCGACGGAAATGGACCACTTTTCTTGCCCGGAGAAGAGAGGAATGTATGTTGGTATGTCGCTTCCGTCAGCGGTATGCTGGTATGTTGCTGCTTCTGTAACCGGTATGTTGGTACTTCTGGTACTGGTATGTTGATGTATGTCGTGGTTTCTGTCATCGGTATGTTGGTATATTGCTGTTCCGGTCACCGGTGTGTTGGTGTGATGCTTGCTTCTGTCATCACCGGTGTGTTGGCCTGATCGAAAGAGAGAGAGAGAGAGAGAGAGAGAGAGAGAGAGAGAGAGAGAGAGAGAGAGAGAGAGTAATAAGATCACGACCTGGAGATGCGTCCATCAGGCAGCATAAGGCAGTACAGGATCTGTGGCGGGTGGAACACAGGTGTGTGTGTGTGTGTGTGTGTGTGTGTGTGGAAGGGGGGGGATGTGAATGGCAGCAGGTAGACTGCAGCAGACACCACACAGTCTCACCAGTTGTTATGGCCATCATCACCTGATGTAACGCCTGAGACACTGTAATGTGTCCTGGAAGGATGCGATCGTGACCATCACTTGATGTGACCCTTGAAGCATTGTAACATGTCCTGGAAGGATGGAAGTATGTGATAGTGATCAGCACATAATGTAACGCCCTAAGGAATGTAACATGACCTGGAAGGATGGTAATATATACAATCTAATTCAGTTACTTTGAATTTTACAGTAACTTAATCCTTTTAGCTACAAGTCCTTTCTGAAATAAATATCACAAATTCGCCTTTATGTGAATCATATGTATCAAAATGAGTTTGTTCTTGCTCTGGTATTAAACGATTCTAACATTTGTTTAGTATGCCGGGCTACGCAGGAACAGGATGGTCTCTTCTCTCTCTTCACTGCACAGCAAAATAATTTTTCTCCAAACGCCTACACACACACACACACACACACACACACACACACATAAACACACACCAGAGGAAATCAATTGTGATTTCTTTCCTTCAAGGACAAACTGTATCCTATGGAATCTAATCTGGTCAATATTATAGAGCAAGGATCCTAAGGTAAACAAACTATTGTTTGTATTCCCACTGGTTAGTCAACAGGAGCGTGAAGATGGGAGTGGCTAGAAACCCCCTGACCTCTCGCATGTCTATGGGAAAGGGTCACGGAAAAGGGACGTGGTTGCTGCCCGTAACGTCATCTGGTATGACTTTGCTTGGGAGACTGGCATCCCTACCTCCCCCGAGCAACGCGATTGTCCACCATGCAAAAGACCCGACAACCGCACCCTATAACACTGCCTTCTAAGACGTCCCCACACACAACGCTTCCGTGAGGCGTGCTGGACCACCACTCCACGACCCTCTGACAGAGACACGATGACCCTCCCCATACTGGCCAGATATTATGTAAATGTTACTGATGATGTGTTGAAGGAGTATCCTAACTTCCTTAGGCTTCAGTAAGCCACTTTGTTATATTTATATGTACCCGCGACACTTACTAGATGCTTCTGGTATTGTTGTACAGGGTTACCTTTTTTTTTTTCTTTTTTTTTATGTTGAAGGCTCCAGTCACGGACAAAAGTCCACATCAAGGCCGGGCCCTAATT
>JAYMFT010314484.1:0-10077 GCA_038088735.1 Panulirus argus | reverse complement strand
TATATATATATTCATGCTTGATCGCCCTCATCTATTTACGGCGCCACCCCGCCACCCCTTGCGTCAGCGAGTTAACTCC
The DNA here is from genome assembly GCA_038088735.1 of Panulirus argus. Classification (NCBI taxonomy): domain Eukaryota; kingdom Metazoa; phylum Arthropoda; class Malacostraca; order Decapoda; family Palinuridae; genus Panulirus; species Panulirus argus. The sequence continues at coordinate 9,998 of JAYMFT010314484.1, read as the reverse complement.
AGGAAAGACAAATCTGGTCACTTCCTCTCACACTCAGTCTCTAGCTGTCGTATGTAATGACCGAAACCACAGTTTCTTATCCACATTCAGGCCCTGGAGACCTTTTCATGGTTTACCCCGGACGTTTCACATGCCCTGGTTCAGTCCATTGACAGCACGTCGACCCCAGCATACCACTTCGTTCCAACTCATTCTATTCCGTGCACACCATTCATACTCCTGCATATTCAGGCCCTGATCGCTCAGTCTTTTTCACTCTATCATTCTACCTCCAACTAGGTCTCTCGCTTTTCCTTGTTCCCTCCACCTCTGACACATATATCCTGTTTGTCAACCTTTCCTCACTCATTCTTTCCATAGGTATAAACCATTTCAACACACCCTCTTCTGCTCTCTTTCCCACACCTTTTAATTACCACACATCTCTCTTACCCATTCATTAATTACTCGATCAAACCATCTCAAACCACATATTGTCCTCAAACATTTCATTTACAACACATCCACCCTTCTTCGTAAAACCCTGTCTATAGCCCATGCCTTGCAGCTATAATATAGTTGAAACTACTATTCCGTCAAACATACCCATATTTGCTTTCCAATATAATGTTCTTTCTTTCTACACATTCTTCATCGCTCCAAGACTCTTCGCCTCCTTTCCCACCCAATGATTCATTTCTCGTTTCCATGGTTCCATTCGCTGCCAAGTCCACTCCTCGATATCTAAAGCACTTAACTTCCTCCAGTTCTTTCCATTCAACTTCCCAGGTAACTTGTTCCTCAACCTTGTTGAACCTCATAACCTTGCTTCTATTTACATTTACCCCCAACTTTCCCGTTTCACACACTCCTCCAAACTCAGTCACCAACTTTTGCCGTTTCTCTCTCGAATCAGCCACCAGTGCGCTTTCATAGGCACTATATTCGTGTTCATGTACCTCCGCGTTTGACAGTTAAGTTCTGGTAATGTGAGCCTTATGGTATTTGACCGGTCTAGACTCCGTTGCTCATTAATGTGAGACGAAAGGTATTCGATTACTTGTCATCGAATAGTCATTTCCTTATTAGCTGAGAGGTTAGTGTTCCCAATTACCACACAAAGGTCCCGGGTTCGAGCCTTGCTGTTGAAAGAATTATGTTTTCTATGAAAGTGTGCGTTCATATGTACTATAATCGTGTTCAGATGCCCCAGCATTTGACAGTTAAGTTTTATAAAATGCTAGCTACTGGTAATTTGAGACTGATGGGATTTAAGCGGTCTGGACCACGTTTTTCATGGATGTGAGACGAAGGGTATTCGACTACTTGTGATCGAATGGTCATTTCCCTATTAGGAGCGATCATAGCCAAGTGGTTAGCGTTCCGCCCATGCACATTTTATAAAGACACCCATTGTAAAAGAGCAAGGCGTAGCTTACCGGGATTCTTGGTAGATGATAGCGTTATGTTCCCCGGGCTGGGCAAACTGTCTCCATGGTGGCTGAATACTCACTGACCCTCGCCTCTCTACTGCGTAATGTAGGAAGCCATATGTTGTATTACTAAGTAAATATTTCAGATTCCTTGGTATATTATTCAACTAATTCACTTTTTTTACTTTTCCACGCCCGTTACATTTTCTTTGCCACATTAACTATTACTTTCATCATTCTTACAATCTGAAATTTTACTCATTACTAGATAAGAAATTTTACAAGAATATCCTTAATCTGTAATCTCTGGATACGTGGAATGACTATGACCTATCATGGTTCATAACTCTGGCGAACACTTCTTCAACTTAGGACCCAAATTCGCCGCAAGCAGAGGGAAGCTCGAGAAGCAGCCGTCACCCTGGACTCCCCGCCCACCTGGTACGATACCCTCCGTAAACTCTCTGACCTCTCGCATGTCTGTTGGAAAGGGTCACGGAAAAGGGACGTGATTGCTGCCCGTATCATCATCGGGTATGACTTTGCTTGGGAGATTTGCATTCCCACCTCCCCCGAGCAACGCGCTTGTCCATCATGCAAAAGACCCGCAAGCCGCACCCTTGTCCACTGCCTTCTAAGATGTCCCCACACACAACGCTCCCGTGACGCCTGCTGGACCACCACTCCACGACCCCCTGACGGAGACACGATGACCCTCCCCATACTAGCCAGACATTATGTAAATGATATTGATGTTGTGTTGAAGGAATATCCTAACTTCCTTAGGCTTTAGTAAGGCCCTTTGTTATATCTATATGTACTTGCGACACTTGCCAGATGCTTCTGGTATTATTGCACAGGGATACCTAGTGACAGCACTAGGACCCCGATTCCTCTATCAAGGAATAAAGTATTGAAAATGAAGCTGAAACATACACAAATATATTTTGTTAATGCGCGCTACTAACGTAACTATTAATAACAATTGACGCTCTTTCTGAGAACGCTTTGGTATACTTATATAAAGCATTGTAATGAATAAATAAATGTAACTATTGTGGACAAGTCATATTGTTTAATTACTCAAATGTAATGCATAAATTACAATTAAGATAATTGCTAATGTTATTCAGGAGCTGTGCTCCATACCTTTTGTAAAAGTCTGAGCAAATAAACCGTTCTATTCAATTCTACACACACGTAGACACACAGACATAGACACACAGACACAGACACAGGCACACACACACACACACACACACACACACACACACACATACACAAACGCACACACACGCATGTATCTTGAAATAGGAACAAAAAGGGTTGGGGTGAATGAGAGAAGAGGAATAATCTGTACTGAAGGTTTGGTAACAAGGGCCGGCGGTAGAATATTCAGCACAGTGATCATGTCAGCGGGGAGTGACGTGAGGCGTCGATCGTTATAGCGACATGAGCCGTACATGGGGCGGGGGGGGGCTATGACTGGCAATAAAGGGCCTGGGTTACCCCCGCAAAGGCATGTGAGATGGAAGAACATGGGAAATTATGTATTGTCTTAGGCGTCGGTGAAGCTGTACAGCGAGATTATTCTCAGGTCTGGTAGCGATACAAGGGTAAGTAAGGTCAAGCTTATCAATGTGGCAGTGATACAGTGTGAAGTGAAAGATCACACTGGGCGACAACTAATCTTCATCACGCATGGCTTGTAGTGTGCCTGGTGTAGTGTTGGACGCTGATTTCGAAAATGTAATCCGTTTTCTTGTATCACGTCTAATTTTCATGAGAAAAACAGCAATGCCTCTTGCAGTTGCCATGATATGGAGGAAGCAGAAGGATCATGTCACACATTGTTATTTCTGCATGGTCAATGTCACTGAGTTTTCTGCTAAGAACTAGCACAAGATTATCTACCCCAGCCTGAACTCTGCAATACGACCAGTGCCGTACAACAATGACAACCTTCCCATTCCACTAACACCGGAGGACGGCATCGGAAGTTGCGACGATGAAGAAGAGTCTGGTGAGGAAGCTGCTGCTGCATTGGAAGAAACGGGAACGGATGCAGAGTTTGTACTTGACGACGAACCAAAGAAATTTCCTCAGGGAGAGTTAAATGATTTGGTCCGAGATTTGACACTGCCGAAAGATAAAGCTGAACTTTTAGCATCTCGTCTAAAAGAAGAATGTCTGCTCAAGAAGGACGTTAGCATAACTTATTTCAGGAAAAAGGAGTCAGACTCATTTCTCATTTTCCCGGGGATAGGCCAATCTGTTTTTGCAGTAACATTGACGCATTATTCCACTGCTTATCCCTAGAGCATGATCCCTCTCAATGGCGCTTGTTCATCGACTCATCTAAGAGAAGTCTGAAATCGGTGCTGCTCCACACTGGGAACAAGAAACCCTTCCGTTCCTGTAGAGCATTCAGTGCGCATGAAAAAGTGTTATGAGTAGATGCAGGCACTCCTAGATGCCATTAAATACAAACATTACAACTGGAAAATATGTGGGGACTTGAAAGTGATCTGCACGCTGAAGGGAAGGTAATCAGCATTCACGAAATACTGCCGTTATTATGCCTCTGGGATAGCTGAGCAACTTTCCAGCGTTATATGGAGCTGGACTGGCCTCAGCGAAGATCATTTGAGCCAGGAATTTCGAGTATCCAGGATAAGCCTCTGGTTGATCAACAGTATGTTCTTCTTCCCCGTTCCACATAAAGCTTGGTCTCATGAAGCAGTTTGTGAAAATACAAGCCAGGAGAAACTCGAAAGGAATCGAGTATGTGGTGGAAAAATTTCTGGTGATCACTGAGGCCAAGTTGAAAGAAAGTATCTTCGCCGGTCCGCACACATCTTGACTCGAAGCTGGAGGCCTTTAACTCTTTCGGTTGGCTGTGTGGAAATTTCTTGGGAAATATAAGATCTCCGGATTTGAAGGAGGCGTGAAAAGACATGAAATCCTATACTCTTAAAGGATGTAGGATGTCGCTTAAGGTGCATTTCCTCCATTCACATCTGGACGTTTTTGCAGAGAACCTTGGAGCAGTGTCTGGCGAACAAGGAGGGCGCTTCCATCAGGACATTAGATCGATGGAGCATCAATACCAGGGTTTCTGGAAGGAAGGAATGCTTGCAAATTACTGCTGGATGTCATACAGGGACAAGCCTGAGTCAGAGCATATAGGAGGTCCAATGTTCAGCGCTTTTGGCTTGTGAAGAGCGCCACAAAAGGTTTAAAGGTCAACGTTTTTAGCTTGTCCGTCTGGATAGTATCTTCTTTGTACGCCTTCTTCCTAGGAATACTGAATTTTCGCAATAAATAGTTTGAACTGGTACAAATCTTATCATTCTACATTCGTCCATGCATCATATAGCTGCAGTTGAGCTGAAAAAGTATGTATCCGTAGAAAGAAAATGAGACGTGTTGTACTCAGACTATAGATTCGTAATCTGCATTGGAAATAGGTCTAGAAAAGTTACACTGCATCCTTGATGAGAAAGTTCAATTTTGTTAACCAGTGTTATCTAGCGTGGCAGTGATACAGTGTGTAGTGCAAGATCATTTAGAGTGGCAGTGATACAGTGTGTGTAAAGCCATGAGCAGCTGTAAATTTTTCAGTTAATATAGTATAAGGAAACTTTGGGAAAATGGTCATGAGGGAACGTGTAAGTGGACGTGAGAATGTGCTGTGCAAAGACGTGCTCCTCTGACGTGAGGAGGAAGGGTACAGAACACATTTCGAATGTGTAAGATTCAGGCGCTATTACGGGTTGGTCTAGTCACGATATAAGTACATGCAGATGCAACTAAGTCGCAACAGAATTAAGACGAAAAATCATAATTAAAAGACTTTATGAAGTGATGAAAGATTTGTCCATTGAAATAGTACTTACCTGAAGGGGGACACCTGGATGCAAAAAGCACGATAACAGTATATCAACAACGATGACCCAAAGATTGCCAGATTTATAACATTGAATATGTACAGAGCGGAAAGTGTGTGGTAGAAATAGGTGGACAAATCACTGTGTAAAAAGATTTTGTTTCTGGATAGTAAGTGTTACTCATAACTGGTTATGCGTGAAAAAGTAGAGAAAAAGGCTATTATTCCCTTCAAACTTTGCTTTTGTGACCAGGACAATGATATTTTGAAATTTACCTTTTTCCACTTGGACAACGGGCTAATTTGCACATTTTTATTCGCATAAAGTCAGGAAAACAACATGTGAATCAAAATCAAAATGTATTTACACTAATGTTAAACAAAGGCGACCATAAAAGATTTAGAAGTGAGTAGTTTTTCGAGATTTACTATTGTACTGTAAATTACTTTCACGAATCAGACCCCAAATGTAATCTCCCATCCATCATGTTCTCGTTATATCTCCCTTGGTAGCGGCGTTCAGAGTTTAGTACGTCCTGGTGGAAGTGCTCGCCTTGCTCCTTCAAATGCGTTCCCAAGTTCTCCTTGAATTTATCCAAATGAGCGTCAAGAATATGGACTTTGAGGGACATCCTGCAGCCCTTTTTGCCGTAGTTCTTCACCATAGTCTCAACCAGCTCCACATAGTTTTCGGCCTTGTGATTTTTTTTTTTTATGTTAAAGGCTCTAGTCACGGACCCTATTTGAAATATAGAGAGAATTGAGAAAGGGGGAAAAACAGAGGGAAAGTATTTACAAATTTTTGAGAAAGTGAAGAACATGTCTCTTGAAATGAGCCACGTCATAGTTATTGGGAAGCCCCGAATCACTGCGACAAAGCTGTACCAAGCTGCTTTCTCTTTCCTAGTGAGCTTCTTGGGGAATTCTTTGCACTCCAGGATCTTCTTTGTCTGTGGTCCGACGAAGACACCGGCTTTGACCTTTGCCTCAGACAGCTTAGGGAAAAAGTCTTGAAGGTACTTGAAGGCTACAGATTCCTTGTCTAGAGCTGTGACAAATTGTTTCATAAGGCCTAATTTTATGTGCGGTGGTGGCATCAACACCTTCAGGGGGTCATCCGGTGGCTCCCACTTGACGTTGTTCGCAGGCGAAATGAGGTGCCCAGAATTTGTCTTGATCGCCGACAGTCAGGCCGAAATATGTCTTGTAGGCCTCGCACATCTTAGCAGATGTTGCCACGGAGTAATTTTTCGCTCTTGTTTTGATAAATTGGCCGCACACATAGCAAAATGCGTCTGCCGGGTGCTTGAAGCCTCTAGATGCCATCTCAGAAAAATGTATGTATATGTGTCCACTTAGGCAGCTAGATCTAAACTGAACTGGTTGGCTCAAGGCCCTTATATTTATACTACTATTCATATTACTAGAAACTTCTATAACGTTCTGTATCAGCTGCTCAGCACTGAATCTATCTGGAATGTTCTGAAAAAAAATACGTAGATTTCAAAATATCACTGTCCTGAGCACAAAAGTAAAGTTTCAAGGGAATGATAGCTATTTTCTGTTTTCTTTAGATATAATCAATTAGAAAATAATACTTATTACCGAGGGACAAAAAAAAAAAGTAAAAATTTGTTACAGTGTAATGAAAAGTAGACCATGATTTAGTGGAAGATGAGTTGAAGCATTATAAAATCTAGATAACATACGAAATTGATTTAACATCGGTGATTAGAGCGAGGCGAGCTGAGTCCGCGTCACTCCCATCTCACGGCGACCTTAAGTTTCAGAAAGTGAACCAGCCACCACCTTGGCAACCAGAGCACACAGCCACCACCACCAGCCGGCTAGACTTCCAACAAGTTGGTGGGAGCCAGGCGGGGCCTCGCCCGCGGAACTTCCCTGAGCAACTACTGCCTAAGTTGGCCTCTCCTGCTGGAAAAGTAAATGCGCAGGTAACTTATGACGCAATTAAGAAAGTTTTGTGTTTAAAGAAGGGAACTAGACTGCTAAGGAGTTTAGTTTGTTCGGAGAAGCAAAGCCAAGCAAAATCTTGCACATAAATGAAATAGTAAACTTTATATTATCATTAGTATCATTATCATTAATATCATCATTATTATTGTTATAATTGTTGATATTATCATACAAAGAATACAAAGGAATTTAAGCAGCAACGAACCACTGGGTCCTTTCGAGGCTGTTTGTGTTAGTGGAAGATATCATAACTGACAGGTTAGTGTGGTGAGGGTTGCATGGTATACAGATGATTTAAAGACCTGCAAACTGTCGTTGTCACAAATGTGGTGAAAATAACGTAACTCATGGATTTCTAGCGAAATATTCGTCTGTTTTTAAACGTATCTATAGAACTGCTTTCAATCACTCTATTAGCATATCATTCCATGTGTTAACAATCTTGTTCAAGAAAAGGTACTTTGCCTCATTCGAGGTAAAACTTTTGTCCATGAGTATGTATCCATTACTGCTAGTGAAATAAGACGGATCATGTCTCTAGTAACTAATAATTCTGAATACATGTCGCCTCTTTCTTTTGTCTAAGCTAAATTGATTCAAATCACGTAATGTGCTCTCGCTGGATTTACTACTCAGTAGTTCGACGCTGCACTCTCCCCATTCGATGTCTTTTTTACGGTAGGGTAACCAAAACTGACCACAGCATTCAAGGTGTGGATGAACCAATGAACTGTAAAGGGTAAGGATGATTTCCCCTGACTTAAATTCGAAGGCTTTATCTATAAATCCCAAGAATTTTGTTCGTTCTTTTCGCTGCTTCTGTGCACTGCTTCCCTGGTTTTAGGTCCGCAGAGATTAATGCGCCAAAGTTTCTTTTTCCTCATTTACCTTCTGCAGTTCAAGATAATTCACACTGTAGCTTGCCTTTCCGTTTTTGCTGCCGTTATGTAAAACTTTACATTTATCGGTACTTAAATTCATTTGTTACCTATGAGCTGGCTATGTGACTTGACCCCGTTATATAATACCCCTCAACAGGGGAACTCACGAAGGCAGGTTCCGATTTTGAACCTTGTTACAGTGACCTTTAACTCGGCAACGCGAAATGGCAGGTTCAACGTCTCGACCTCAATATACTGAACCTCAACTCGAAACCCCGAGGAGGCAGACTCTGGGTCTCGACCCCTTTTTGATGGCCCTAAACTGGATACCCGGAGGAGGTGGGCTCCGGGCCTGGACCCTGTTATAGCGATCTTTAATGCAGAAATAGAGTCCAAAGTTTTCGGTTTTCGACCCCATTAGAGTGACCTTCGACTCTGATCCCGGACGGCAGACCCAGTTATAGTGACCCTCAGTTCTGAAACACGAGGGGGCTGGCTGTGTGACAAGACCCCGTTATAATATCCCTCAGTAGGGAAACCTGAGAAGGCAGGTTCCGAGTCTGAACCCCATTACATAGAGACATTTATATCTGCAACCCGAATCCGCAGACCGGTTTCATTCCCCTTATAATGGCCCTCAACTCGGAACCTCCAGGTGGCTGTCTCCTCGTTTCGACCCCGTTATAATGATCCTCAACTCGGAATTCCTAGAAGGCAGGCTTCGGATATAGAGTCCGTGGTTACAGAAACCTTTAACTTCGAAAACCGAGGCCCCAGGCTTCGAGTCTCGACCGCATTATAGTGAATCAAAACGAGACCCCAAGGAGGAAAGCAACGAATTTCAACCCCGATATAATGACTCTTAACTCTGAAACTATTCGGCTGGATACGGTTTCGACCCCGTTATAGTGACGTCCAACTTTTAAAGCCGAGACGGAAGGGGTCAGAGTCTCAGCCCCGGTATACTGAACCTCAACTCGAAATCCCTAGGACACAGATTCTAGGTCTCAACCTCCTTATGATGGCCCCAAATGGGTAACCGGAGGAGGCACGTTCCACGCCTGAGCCTCGTTAAAATGACAAACTCGAAAACCTGAGTTCGCAGCGTTTGGTCGTCGACCCCATTATAGTGCCCAATGGTAAGCTCTGGTTTTAGACCCCATCGTAGTGACTCAGTTCTGAAACCTAAGGCGGCTGGTTTCGGCTCACGTCCCCATTATAGTGGCCCTGAAGTCAGAACCCAGAGCCGGAAGGCTTCTGGTCTCGGCCCCGGTATAGTGAATCTTGACTCAGCCTTCAGATCTCGACCCAGTTATAGTGATCGTCCGTGAGAATCCCGGGAAGGCTTCCTTTGGGCCTCCATCCCGCTATAGTGACCCTTACTGGGAACCCTGAGGAGGAAGGCTCCGGGTCTCACCTGCGTTATAGTGAACCTCAACTCTGAAATCATAGGCAGTAGGCTTCGGGTCTCGACCCCCTTATAGTGACTAAACAGGAAATCTTGATGTGAAAGACTCCATTCTTATGACCCACAATGTGACTCGGTTTCGCTTACTTCCTCTCCATGTTTATTCCCAGGTATCTGGAAGACTTCGCTTTCGAAAATCTTTCTCCATTCAAACTTGCATCCAACTAACTTGTCCCTCAACCTTGCTGAACCTAATAACGTTGCTCTTATTCACAATTACCCTCAGCTTTCTCCTTTCACAAGCTCGTCCCTAGTGGTTAGCGTACCCAGCTCCCAAACAAATGATACCGGTTCGAATCTTTGCTTTTGGAGAACGTTATGTATCTTATTAAAGTGAGCACTCATTGCTCTATATTGGTGTGTATATATAT
>JAYMFT010314473.1:0-10077 GCA_038088735.1 Panulirus argus | reverse complement strand
CTCTCTCTCTCTCTCTCTCTCTCTCTCTCTCTCTCTCTCTCTCTCTCTCTCTCTCTCTTTCTCTCTCTCTCTCGTCCCCGAGTAATGACTTTTTAAAGTTTAGAAAAATATTTTGCAGCTGAGAGAGAGAGAGAGAGAGAGAGAGAGAGCTGATTTTACACTGCCCAAACTTTTCTCTCATTTTCGACCACAAAACAATAAATAATAATGATTTTATACTGGAAAAAACATAAGCAAATTACGTTAATGAACAGAATTCCTGTTTCGCCGCCAAACATGACAAGTCTATAATTGCATTTCACGTGCGGTTCATTGCATGTCATAGAACTAAACAGAAATTTGATCAAGTATTATTCATCGTGTGTCACACATCAATCACCATCCACAGAAAATGGAGATACCCGGAGCGATTTCTACTCTATAAAATATGCAGGAAAATCAGAAGCCATTATTCTTGCTTTGATTATATGAATGACAGGGAATGATCGTGTGTGTGACATTTTTTTGCTCTTGCTCAGGAGAATATATCCAGGATTTTTGAAAAGCCACCCAGACCATAGTTAGTAACCAGCCTCTTTATCTACGTAGAATGCCAGTAATGAAATATGGTATTTGTAGATTTGTTAGGTCGTTAAAGACTGTGCGTGTTTCATTGCCTATATTATTACACGGGGAAGAGATTTTACATTCGTGGGGGCTCCCATCTCATTAACTTTCTCTTCTATCAATTAACACTTTATACTTACTGACTGTTTTATGAAGTTATTATTTTCTTATTAACTTATGTAATTTATCTACCACCCTTATATTATAGAATGTCTTATTTGCATATTAAAAAGAATATATTTATTTAAATTTTCCTAGTATCTTATTTAGATTGTTCTACTTGTATTATCAATATTTTCATTATTATTATTATTATCATTATTATTATTTCTGAAAGCAAAACGCACTTGATAAAGTCAGAAATTTTTGAACATATATTATATCTAGTGTGATATGTTATCAGATAACTCGAACATTTTCAAGATAATTGTCAATCCAACAAGGGTCATAAATTTAACCCTATCAATGGATTTTATTCCAGCCCCATTATCTATTGACATAAGGTGTCAATTGCATATCACTAGAAAATAGTCACTTATCGAATACTAATGAGCAACCCAGTAAACAAGGATTGTAAAAGAGATATAGCTTTATTCTCGATTATTTTGTAAATGAGAATCTTCCGTAATACCTTTCTTCCCTGCGTGTTTTACCACCAACACGGGCTTATGCGGCTTAAGTAGATCTCCGTGGTGTAGCGGTTAGCGTTGCTGACCATGACGGATTTACGGGCCGCCCAGGCATCTTGTAAAACTTGCTCTCTTCTGCGAATGTCTTGTGGTTTTACGTCTAATGCTAGTGACGCTCTTTTGCCAACTTTAGATCATTTTTCACAGTCAAGGTGAAGTCGTAGATTACGTAGTGCAGTAGATCATATAGCGTCGTAGTTTTCTGAGGTGTTGTCGTTCGTACAGCGTCGTAGCGTTCCTAAGTCCTTATGTAGCCATTTCTCGATCCTTGCTGCCTCGTTCGAAGTCTGGGGATAGACTAAGGATAACCCTCATCATATTTAAAAAAAACAAATGTTTTTTCACCATTTTTTCAAATTTCATTTTCCTTAGAATTTCATCATAGCTGCCATTCATCATACGGAATAAGCTTTCGGGGAGCTTAAAAGTTATGATTAGGCTAATTACTCGTGTTATCAACCCTTGGTATAATCAGGGTAGGTAATTACATGTTAATTTCTTAATTAGTCGCGGTCTGTCGATTATGGTAAACTGGATTAAGACCAAAGGCAGCACAGCGAACTCTGGAAATCATGTTGTTTTCTAGTTTGAAAAAAAAATGATATAAAGGTACCTGACCCCTTGCTTTCCATTACCCATTTTATTTAGATTTTGCTTTTTAAAAAGAAAAAAATCTATATTATAAGTGCCATACTGATGAGGCCGAGCGAGACTGGGGTTTTCAGGGGAGGCACCGTATATGGCAGAGGGGCTTTCTCATAAAGGCACCTTGTGTACCCCAGATGTGGTCAAGGGAGACGTCATGGGGTACCACTGGGTAATACGAGGTACAATATGTTTGCCACGGGTGTCTTCAGGTAGAAGGCGTGGCGTAGAGGTTAGCGTTTTTGACCGTGATGCATACACGGGCCGCCCAGGTTTGAACGCATAGGTTCGAATCCTGGTCACGGCAGTCGGTCCAGTAAACCCAGTTGCTCATCCACCCCAAGGGGTTGGTCGATAAATTGGATTCCTGGTTCAGGTTAGGATATATATATATATATATATACATATATATATTATCAATAGGATGGTCTTGATCAGAGTCTTTGGTGCCCATGCCGTCTCAGTTAACATAAATGAATAGAATAAATGAATTCGGCTGTGTGAGAAAGTGGTACGAGCAGAGAGAAGACAGGATTACAGATTATCACGCACCAGATCTTAGGTATCAATTCTAGGAATAAATCCTTCATAAAAACTTATAACTAATCATTAGATCACCAACGAAATTCTAGGTGCTATTTACATCTCAAATAAATAGAAATGTATCATAGTTATAGCTACAATCTCTGTTTTCTATGGACTAATTTCTGAGCAGGCCAGACTATGTTATTTTATGTGAATGATAATTAGCGTTGTTTATAATGAGTACAAATGTCAAGGAAACTACTGTAACGATTATTTGTATATAAATCATATACTGTAATATACCACCATAAACTTGAGCCAGAACCTTAAAGTGGGTCCTTACTGGAAAACAGTAAAAGTGGTTTACAGAGGGGAACTCGTTAACGGCCAGTCAGCCAATTTCCTTACCAGTGAAGTATAGCCCCATGTACACCATGCGACGTTACTTTGATGCGGAACTCTAGCAAATGCTTTTTGAAAATATCAATGGATGACATTAACTGCTTTACTGGCATAACGTACCACGCCCACTACTTGGGTCCGCACATCACGCCTCTGTATGAACGGGTCACTCCCACTTCACTTCTACTGAGGCAAAAGGTGGCAACCGTTGGCGTCACCAGAGAAGCTAACGAGTTATTGAACTAACACTGAAACACATCTGACTGTTCTGAGCTGTTTACCTTCAGCATAGGGGTCAGTGTTATCTGGATTCTGCCTCCTATTGGCTTTAATGTAATGCCTTATTGTTGTGTCTATAAACAATGTCTTCAAATGTTTCTCTAAATTATATTTCAGTCCGTAATCAAAGCAAAAATAACAGTGAAGGTCTACCGGAATCAGGTTGCAGTATACCGGGCAATGTTGCATTTGGTGATACGTTTGTAGCATTCGCTGGTATACTTAAGGAATCCTTTGGTGCGCTCGTAACAACGATAACATATTCATAACAACCATTTGTGCAGTTACAATAACCGTTAGTATACTGGTTGTTTGGGCTTTAGGCCTATCAACTGCCAGGGTCATTAAGGCCGTCAACGTCAAGCTGCATCCACCAACCGAATCATTTTTAACACCTTCGAGTGTTAAAGATAATTCTAAGACCACATACACTCTCACAATGTATGGGGCCCATGCTCTAGTATACTAACAACAACCACTGGTATACTACCTCGGTTTACTCTAAGTTGACGAAGATGCCACACTCCTCTTCTATAACTAAGGTATCTGATTGGTTCATATACAATGTTCGTGTTGCTTCTCTTCATACTACGTGTGTTCACAATTTATAATCAGACCTGTTCTTCTGTATGATAATGTTAAAACTTGGGAACATAAAGATTTAAATGATTTGAGGCATTAGCACTTTAGAGAGGATGTTAGAAATGTTAAACATGTATCGCAAACGGTCGAAGTCAAGGACAACATAGTTTTCGAATAAATCCTGTTCATTGTTTCTTTGTCTTGTAGCAAATATAAAGTGCTAATGCCTTAAAATCATTTAAATCTTTATGTTTCCAATTTCTAACATTATTATACAAAAGGACAGGTCTCATTATAAACTGTGAACACACTTAGTGTGGATAAATGGATAGCGACACGAACACCGTATATGAACCAATCAGCTACCTATATTTCGCTTCTGGTTCATCATTTACTTACGTTACCTATGAGCGACTTTTGTTCGTTTTCTTTCACTGAACTATGGAATGGTTTTCTGTAAATCATGTGAGATTTCCCAGGACTCTCAACAGCAGAGATTATCAGAAACTTAAAAACAAAATCTACCCCAGAAAGAACATGAGGGTGACATCCTGTTCCGTCTCTACAAACTGATCAAAGTGTCGCCATGTAACAGGCCAGACTGTGACCCAAAGACCACTTTGATGTTAAGCCGATTTACACTCGGGGTTTCGTACAGAGACAATACTAGGCTGTTTTATACCTTCCTACACCCTCGCAAGCTGTTTCACACCCCACTGCCCAGTAATACAGTATCACCCAGACTGGTAGCATAGGAATTGGCTAGGCTCGCCCTCCAACCTGTACACCACCACCAGAGGTCCTCCTCCAAACAACCCGTCTCAAATTCTTCGACTCGCAAATACTCTTTTTGGTCAACAATACTATAATTTTCGTGGCTTCTTCTCCAGCCACTGACTGCTGTAACACACGCCAATGTGTAATTATTATGCTGGTTTATGGATTAAGAATTGTGCGTTACAAAGTCACCAATCGCGTCTAATTCTTTGCCTAGGTTTTCATACTGACTTTGAAGTCAGTTTAATATCATTAACGTTTCCATACGACTTCAGGTTACGGGTGATTTTCCTCTGTGATGATACAGAATGAGACTCGTAACGCCGTGCTTAATGAAAAAGAAATAGGCCTATTTATTGTATCGGCTCAGATCCTAAACCTCTTGGCTGCCAATTTGACTCGACCTACGTAATTCTTACATGAGGGCCAGGAGTCAATTTGGGTAAAAAGTCAATCCAGTCCTCATGTAAAAAGTGTCCTCGTAAAAAAAAAAAAAAATAGCATTCATTTCTTGTCTTGGCTCCAACAGCTCATTGTCATTCCGAGATAATTTCTTGGCTGGGATTCGATAAAAGGTGATGGACGTGGTCAGTGTGGAATAAATATGATTATACTGCGCAGTCTCTCGAAGCGACGCGATCATCGCAAACAAAACGCGGAAAATGGCAAATGAAAGCCAGACATTGATGTTGTGTTGAAGGAATATCCTAACTTCTTCAGGCTTTAGTAAGCCTCTTTGTTATATTCATATGTACTCGCGACACTTGCCAGATGCCTCTGTTATCAAGGAGTAAAGTATTAAAACTGAAACTGAAACTGTAATTCGTCAGTTCTGACCAGGTAAAATCTTTTATCATCTACATCCTCACATTATGATTTCTTGTCAGCAGCATGTAAGTAACTTAAAGAACTTTTAATATCAAAGGTCAAGATTTCCTGTTTTGTAGACGCGGCCTGAGAGAGTCTTGCTCTTTGTGTGATAGAGTTGCTTTAGTATACCTTGTCCATCCGTTTGGTCAAGTGGTGCTTCATTTACACTTGACTCTCGAGTTCTTATCATCGTCTCTCCACTTCCAAGCCTCTCCTGGTAGCCTGCACTGCCATTGCAGTAATTGCGGTGAGTTGTATTCTTTTCGAAATTGTATTGTTAAAGACCCTTTGGTAAGAGATGTGTGTGTGTATGCGTGTTTAGCTATCCTCTGTGATTAAGGCTCGTTCAAGTTGGGCAATACATCGGTCACATATCTTTTTTTTTAATTGACTGATGCATTACGTTTGTCTCTGTAACTGTCATTATGATCTCGTGTGTGTCGTAATCCCGCCATCGGCCGTTACGTTATCATGTACGTGTTTACTTTTGTATTCTCTCGGGAGACGTATGATCAAGACAGTGTGATCCTCACACCATAATTTTTGCGGTGATAGATCAACCAAGACAAGACCGGTCGCCATGTCGCTAGGAGTAAAAGAGAGGATGGACTCCATAATCTCATCGTTTCATGAGTTATTAATAACCTGTTCACCTTCTTAACACATCCTTCGCCATTTTTATCAAAAGATTTTTGCCCAACTAGCATCCTCACATATGCTCAGTGGTTAGGGGTAGTGTTTTGCTGCTGCTGCTGTTATCTCAGCATGGAGCGCAAACCAGCCTCAGCTTGTATTCAAAAGTGTCTACCTAACCGAATATGTCCTCAGCATGTGACCCGGAATTACCTCATTATACGTGTATGGAACTCCCTGAGTATGTGAATATACCTCAGCCGTTCCTCGGCATGTAGCACTGAGTTGTCTTTATATATATATATATATATATATATATATATATATATATATATATGCATGGTTCTACTTCCCCATGTGGCCGCATGATGCCTAAATCTACATGTAGTCCTAAAAACTACTTCAAATAATATATAATTTGCCCCGGCATATAGCTTAAAGCCTTTTATAGAAGAGTGAGAATCTTTACTCCAATATATACTATATATTCTCTCTCTCTCTCTCTCTCTCTCTCTCTCTCTCCACAGAGTGTGGTGGCTCTCGGTAATATAGGTGGACAAGTTAGATTTTTTTTTTCGGTCTGGTGAAGTGAACTCTATCAGCGTGGCTACCGTACAGGCCGTGGTGAACTTGTAGGTCCTTCTTATCTTTGATGATGGCAATTCTGGTTCTGCCACAATGCAGAGGAGACCCTTCTGGCTTGTGGAAACCTCAGTGGTAATATGAGAGATTTAGGGGGCGTCATTGGTAACATAAAAGCTTGTGGGTTGTAGAGGCTTCAACAGAAAAATAAGGACTTAGAATAATGAGTCTCGGAGGCTTCAGCATTATGATGGGAGATTGGGAGGCTTCAGAGGTGACATGGGGACTTGTAGAGGCTTCAGCAGTGGAACAGTGACTCGTGAAGGCTTCAGCAATGGAGTAAGGACTTGTGGAGGATCCAGCGGTAAAACAGGGACTTGTGGAGGCTTCAGCAGTGGAATAAGAACTTGTAGAATCGTCAGCAGTAGAACAGGGATTTGTGGGGGCTTCATGAATGTGCAGTATCGTGAGGATGTAAGGGGGTTTCAGCAGTAGCTGAACTCCAGAAAGGTAACATAAACTGAAGTTTCAGAAGCATCATGAAGATTGCCAGAGGCATGATGAAAGCTGTTGGAAGATTCAGAGATCGCGTGAAGGCTTCTGAGGCTTCCAGTGGCATCTGAGATAACATAAAGACCGCCTTCAGCTCGACAGAGTAGCATGAAGAGAGATGGTAAGTTTAGAGTAAAAATGAAGACTAATGGAGGCTCCAGACTCTGTGTGAAAATTACTGGAGGTTCCAGAGGCAGTAGTATGGAGGTATAAGATTGCAGGAGACAACCTGGACCCAGGACATATGTCTATCTTGTATGAACAACTTACAAAATGTCATCAAGAGATGTCAGTAAGATTCATATTCATCTAAATTGCCGTTTTCTTCGGCCGGTGCCCTTAAACCTACCTATGTTTCTGGTAGGGTCAGCCTGCCATGTTTATGTTGCAGCTACGCTTCTCTCTCTCTCTCTCTCTCTCTCTCTCTCTCTCTCTCTCTCTCTCTCTTTCGCTAAGGCCAACAACATCATCACACCCAACTAATCCGACCTAGGGTTTGCGGCATTTTCCTTTGGCAAAGTAACTTTTCTGCAGATATTCCCAAGCTACGGTCAACGTGACGAATAGATCGACCTGAAACCTAGCCTCACCAGCGGACGCGCTAACCCGAGGCTTCCGGCACCACTATCATCCACAACACGTCTTGATTCTGCCCACTGACCGTCTCCCGACCACACCGCGCGTCATGCACTCGCTGACTCCTCAGAGGAGGTGAGGTGAGGTGACCCCTGCCACTTGCCGTGGGACGTGGTGGTAGTGGTGGGCGGTTTAGCCAAAACACAGCCCCAGGTGCTGCTGGCTTTACCCAGACCATGAGGCGTCGCTGTACAGTCTATTTCGCATGGCGGGTCGAATGTTTGCTCAGGTGATGAGTGGATGTCCTCGAGATGATTACCGATGCTCCTGATTCCATCTGGCGAATCCCCCTTGTCGGAAGATGCCATTCAGTTTCAAACCTGGGACTCGCTATTGTCAATGACGTATCCTTGACGGATGGGTTAGCGTCGCGACGGGTCCCGCCAGTTGCCGGTATGGTCGTTCGACCAGCCGTCCAGCCTGTCGGACATACTTCCCCTCCCCCCCCCCCCCATTACTTCTGATTCCTCGTGTGGACTCGGTGTTGTGGACCCATTCCCATGCGGACAGTTGCACAGGAGCGTCGGCGGCACCTGTCCTGTGCGCTGCACTCGGCGTGAGCTAATCCACAAACACACACCCTGGGGTTCCTCCTCACTTCCTCACTTCCTCATACATCCTGCCTCGTTAGTAACTGATCCAACCTGGAGCGGCGCGCCGCAAGAGCCAAAGAGCCGAATGCCCCCACCAGCAGCTGCTAGTGCCCCGACCACCACAGACGGGGTACAATGTGACCAGCAAGTTAGTGACGACTGCAGGAGCCGACTGGTGACGGATCCCACGCCAACTGGAGTCGCTACCGACCGCAGGCTCTATTCCTTCCCAAGTGAGCATCGTGTAACTATTCTCCCTTGGCCTCTTAAACTAAAGAAAGCCTCTACAGTGCGGTACTGGCATCCCTCACCTTTGCAGACGTCTTTTTTTTTTTATGTTGTTAATTATTGTGCGCTTGGCGAAAAGATTTCCTTCACCTTCACAATTCCTCGGGAGTTTTCGTGTTCTGTGGATCCAAACACATCATCATCATCATCCTCATCATCAGTCCCTCACCGAGTGGCCTAGGGACCTATCTAAAGTCCCCCATCGTGTCGAGAGAAGGTCTTGTTTACTCTTCTTGCCGCCGTCTCCTTCACCCGTTTCCTGAGGAAAGACAGTACGAGGTGGCTGCTGAAGTAACGTTTCACCCAGGATGGGCGAGACACTCCCCAGATAGGGTTTAATGGCAGGGGTCAGCACACTTCCCCCCCAGCTGCCACAGTACGGCTGTACTACGATGGTTGAGTCAGAGGTCAGGGAAATCCCTGAGGTCTCTTTCTATATAGGTGACTAGGTTGTCTGGGTCAGCGTCTTTAGAGACTTAGTCATATACGCCTCTCTCTTGGGAGACACGGGATCCAGAAAAGTTTATCATGCTTTACGATGACGAAGGCAGTGTTTACGAGACCACCTCTGTCTAACAGTGACATAGATATCACGACGATCAGCAGTGCCACAGACAACATTATGACACATGTTATTATGAACGCAGAGGTCACAGTGTAGTGAGACGGGTCATCACTGTACGTGACACGAGTCACAGACATTATGTGACTCTGTAAGAGGAACAGCAACAGGAGGTGGGATGGGTGGGATAGGTTACTCCAGCGACCGTGGCATGTGTATGGTGGGTGCCAGGGTATGGTGGGTCTCCATGTGATAAGTTCTAACCCTTCTTTAGTAACGCCCTGGAAGATGTTTACTCCCCAGGTGTGAAGGACTTCAGGGTCCCGCAGGTGGTACTCTCCCCAGATGGCATATACCCCTTGCCTTCAGATGGTTATGGCCCGACACTTCTTAGGCCGTAATATCTTCCAGGTGGAAAAGAACCTTTTACTCTCCCCAGGTGGTAAGGACAGTGTGCCCTCCCCAGGTGGTGCTATATAACATTGCACTCCTCCCCAGGTGGTTCTGACAGTGTATTACTCTTCCCCAGGTGGCTCTGACAGAGTACTCGACCAAGGTGGTACTGGTAGTGTGATCTATCTAGGTGGAAATGACAGATAGTACTGACACTGTTCTTTCCCCCAGATTACCAGAACCGGTGCGCCCTTCCCCAGGTGGTTAGGCGAAGCCTCAGCTGACTATGGTTTGGACATGGATGGCTACCAGGTGGCTCATCTTCTTCTTGCGTAAGTTCATCCTCATTCTATATATTATCCCAGGGGATAGGGTAGAAAGAATACTTCTCACGTATTCTCTGTGTCGTAAGAGGCGACTAAAAGGGGAGGGAGCGGGGGGCTGGAAATCCTCCCCTCCTGTT
>JAYMFT010314462.1:0-10077 GCA_038088735.1 Panulirus argus | reverse complement strand
GTATTTATCTATAAAAAAATGTAGAAAAACTAAGTAAAACGAGAACCATAGATACCTATCCTATGAGGGGTGCGGCAGGAGGAATGGCCGGGAGTTACAGAGGTGAGAAAGAAGTCCTGGAGGCGAGGCAGTATCCCTCATACCGGGACCCAGGGCCCAGCAGGTTGTCACACTCCACTCCAATCATTACACCCGCTTGACGCCCGCCCACCGTCATCACCGCCCCTGCTGTGGCCTGACCATGACCTTACCCACCAGGGGGTTACCTGCAGGGAGATCTCAAGAAGGTGAGAGACTGAGAAGGCTTAAGAGGAATTTTAAGGAGCCTAACAATTTGTTGGTTTGAAATTTATAGCCGCCGAAATTAGTCCCGTCTCCTTTTAGAGTCATCAGAGAATGGATCTTGTCTCCAGATACAGGGATGAAATGATCTTCGTGTTGATTAGCTGCCTTTTGTAACTGTCGATGCAAACTTCCCACTGACCAGCCCGACTGAAGGGCTAATCAAGCATCCTGTGGAGACAACAATGACGATCCAAGACCGGGGTCGGTTCCTCTCAGTGCGCCTGTGTCGACCTCCCGCCGCTCTTACAACCATAAAAATCCCAGAAATCCGCCGTAAATATCCTATGAAATTTTCGAAATCATTCCCTCCGTCAGTTCTAGGGTCGTAAGCGATCCTGACAGGCAGGGGAGGCGACCCAATGAACTGCTACCCCGTGACTCGCCAGGTCGCAGCGGCCACAATGGTCTCTCCCCACGTCGGGGTCCTGAGGCCAGGAGGGGGAATAGCAGGGGTCCCCAGAGGGCCTAGAGAAGGTCTCAAGGGCCCCTCGACCATAACATTGTTGGAGACATGGACCCCCTGAGGGGGCCGTGGTCAGGAGACCCACCCAAAGTGCTTCAGCTGTAAGGACTGGAAATTGGGAGGCATTATCCTCCTGGTGATGGTTACATTCTCACTGTCAGACCCCCAGTCGGCCCCACGTCGCGGATATTCATCTCGCCGCAGGACTGGTTCACACACTTGTTCCTCTATCGCGCCTCGTTCAGAATAGCAATTGATTTACTTACTGTGATGAGAAGAGTAGCAAACAGCGACAAGGTTTTAACACCAAGTCACCCGCGCTTGTCTTCCAGGGAAGAGAGAGAGCCTCCGCTGTCAGTATTGTCGATTGTTGCGGACCCGGCGGTACTCTTCCATAAACAAGCCCAAAATCCAGCCTGAATGGCGCAATAAATCACTTTGTGGCCTGGGTAGGTAACGTCAGGGCCATCTTCTGTCTCACCTTCAACTACAACAGTGGGGTAAGCGACTTAAATACATTTATTCCAACAGTGTTTTAATCCAAAGTCTGAAAACAGGTAATTCATTTACGACGTAAACTCTGATAATTAGGTTAGGCTGGCCTCTTGATTCCCTCCAAGTAAAATTAGCCAACTCAAGCAAATCTTACTTTATTAACTTACTCTGAAAAGGAAAATACATATCCTTTCTTTTTTTTAATTTTTCTACTTTACAGTGTAAATTTGTTAGAATTTTCATTATTGTAACAATACCTCTCATTAAAAGGGCTGTTTTTAGTGTTTCTCCTGTTAATCAACCTCTTCTCTCTTGGCGGTACTTATCACTTCCTCACCCACCTCTTCTCCCTGACCAGCTCCCCCTGCTACAACTCCCTCGCCCGCTTTCCCTGCTACCATTTCCTCATCAACCTAACCTGTCCCCACTCCCTTACGAGTCCCCCCAGCCACCACTCCCTCACTTGCCCTTCCCCCGGTCATCACTCCATCACCAGTCTCCCCTGTAATCACTCCCTCACCAGGCTCCCCTGCCACCATTTTCTTACTAGCTTCACTCTCATCACCCTCTACATCCTCCCTGACCAGTCCCCCTTGCCATCACTCCCTAAACAACCTCCCAGCCACGACTCCCTCACCATTCCCCAACCAATGTACCCGAAATAACAGTATGGAATCAAAAAGATAAAGATGTAACAGCAACGTGGGCAAAAGTACTTTTTAGCTTTACAGTTATAGAACACTGGAATGAATTATCATTAGATGCTATAAATTTGAAGGCTATCAATGCCTTCAAATCAAAGCATGACAAATACTGTAGCAATATTTCTCGTCAGTAAATACACCTGTTTCAAGAAGAGTAAAAAGAGCTTACTTTTTAATTGCCAAACCCCTTTTTTTTCGTTTAAGATTTAAGCTCCCGTACCAAAGAAAACCAATGCAGTTGGAGAAGGGAACCTTTCCTGTTCGCACTTTCCTATAAAATTTCCATAGCAGTTTACCTTCTCCTTATTTTATGGTGTTCCCTTTCAGATTTCTGTCTTGCTAGCTGTTGAGCCGGAGGGAGTGGTGGGTGCTTTATTATCCTGTTTCTACCACATACATGATTATGACAAAAGATGACTGTGTCATGAACCACTAGATCTCCTGTTATCTTTCCTTCCCATATATTCTCATGGAACCAATGTACTCCCTCACCAGCTCCCTGCAACTAATCCCTCACCGGCATCCCCTGCTACCATGTCCTCACCAACCTCCACCGCTTCAACTCCCTCACCAGCCTTCCCTACTACCACGCTGTCGCAAGCCCCTTTTGCAACCCCTCCCTGTGCCACCTTTGCCCCAACAGCTCTCTTTCTCAATTGCTTCAGTAAACCTCCACAGCACCATGTAATTACCGGCCTTCTTTCTCAAGAGTACCTCTACAGCTCTCCTTATCCCACCAATCCCTCAATTTCCCTACTTACCCCAGGTCCACCACCATTCCTCGTTACTAACTAAACATACCAACCCCCATGGCCTCTATTCCCTCAACAGCCTTCTCTCACCAGCAAAGACTTCATTTAACCTCCATCCTTCACTACAAAAACCACTCCACCAGCCTTCCCTACAACCACACCCTAACCAACTTATCATCACTCTTTCACCAGCCATCCTTATTACAAATCCTTCATCAGCCTTCTCTATTACTTCTTTTCCAACCCTATCAGTCTCGAATCCCCCACCAACCCTTCTTACCGGCACCGCCTCATCAGCCTTTTCTAGCACAACTCCCATGCCAACCCTACCTCCTGAGCCTTACTTGCCGTTGTTCCCTCATCAGTCCTACTTCTCCCTTTCGAATCCTACCAGTCACGACTCTCTCACCAGTCCCTAAAGACACCAAGCGACATCAGCTGTCCCTACCATCAATGCCTCGCCAGCCCTCTCCAGTACGACTCTCTCACCGGCCCTCTATACCACACATCCCTATTCGTTATTCCAACACCACAAACACCCATCTCACGGCCTTTCTTCTTCCCCTCTCTACTGGTTTGGCTGGCTACACTTTTCCTTACACACAACGAACACGTACCCGTTTTTTGCTTACCACTCTCCTTTCTCCTCACTTTAGTGTCCCCCTCTTCCCTACGCACCCTCACCTGTCTCCCTCTATCCCCAATCCCTGGGACACTCACGGACAAAAGTCCTGCGACATGACTAAAGTTCCATAGTACTGGTACGCGCCTGGCCGAAGCAGTACACAACTCTCTTGTCTGCCAAATCGAGACAGGATTCGATACAGCGTCGATCAGGCGAGTCCCAGTACCCGTGTCCGTCCCTGTAGCTATTTAGATTTTGCTGATACATTAAAATTTGGAATTTACAAAATCATTTGACAGTCATAATAATCTGATTCCTTTATACCTTTCCTCCACCTCCTCACTCATCCGTTCCTTTCCCTTTGCTTCCTTCGTGTCCACAAGTAGTTCGTCTGTAGGACACTTCTTTACCCCCATACCCAAATATTCAGCCAGGTCGTTTCCACATATTCGTAAGTGCTGGTCGCTGCAGTATAACCACTACAGCCTTGGTGATCAGGCGCACCTGGTAGGAACTTAACTAGGTCATTCATTAATACTTCAAAGGGACGCCGGTCGATGATGATTCGTTTGTTTGCTTGAAGAGGGGAGTAAAGTCTAGCGCCCCGGATGTTTACAATGCTTTCTTTGACTGCTCCAAACTTACTTTTGCTTCTCTCTGGTTTTAGCCTTCACAGTTAACCATGTATTTCACTTTAGTAAGAAATTTTTTCGTGTAGAAACTAGATACCAGACCTACTCGCGTTTCTTCATGCGTAGAGCAAGTGCACCGTATGCCTGAATATACGTATAAATCTGAGACTTATTAGCTGATGTCGTTCACCTCTTTTCCCAACATCTTCCGTGCCTTCGGCTTCATATCTTCACTGTAGTATCTTCTCCGTTCCCTCTACCTTCTTTCTTTCTTGGTAACTCCTTCTGTTATCTGCATTGCCTCTTTTATATTTCTGTATTCCCCATGCTCTTTCCTCTCTCTATGTACCTACCTAATGCATCCTGTACCTTCGTCCCTTCGCCATTACCTCCACTCTCTTTCCCCCTTCTCCCACTCCATGCTTTACCACCCATTTACTTTCTTTGGTACCTCTTTTATGTTCCCATATCCTTTACCTTAATATTATCTTCACTCGCTTCCCTCCAGATTCTTCCCCTTCCATCGGCACATCACTCTTATTTCCTATACCTCCCACTTCCCCTCGTTCCTTCCTTTCAGTTCCCACTCTTTCCTCCCCTAACTGCTGCCGCCCCCTCCCTTCCCTCCATCGCTGCTACCACTGACAGTCTATCTCCGCACCCTTCCCCCATCTAGCTGCCTCCTCACTGTTCCCCAGGTAGTGTCGGGTGTAGAGGGGCGGCATTATGGCTCGGGGCTCACCCGGCGTAAACATTCCCAACGTGGAGGGCGGCTGACCGAGCTCAGTCGCTAAATCATTTATCACGTATGATGGCATCTTCCCGGCCTCCCGCCAGCCTCCCCAACCTCCTACTTACCTCCCTGCCTCCCCTACATCCCATATATCCTTCCTGTCTCCAAAGCCTAAAGCCTGCCACCGCGGCCTCTCGCCTACCTCCCCGACTTCCTACCTGCATTCCCTACCTCCTCCCTGTCTCCAGAGCTTCAAGCTTTCCACCTCAACCTCTGACCTGCCTTCCTGACCTATCGCCTGCGTCCTCGAACTCCTGCCTGCCTCCTTGGCTTCCTGCCCACCATTCTGCCTTCTTGCATGCCTACAAGCCTATCGCTTGCCACCCTGGCTTCTCAACTGGCTTTGCGACCTCCCCGCTTGCTTCCCCGTCCTCCCTGCTTGTTTCCCATCCTCCCTAGCCTCCTGCCTGCCACCACGAGGTCCTGCCAACTTCCTAAATCCCTTGAGTTACTTTTGGCACGGCTCTCAGCCTGCCCTCTCGACCTCCTAGTTGCAGCCCTGGCCTCCTGCCTGCCACCTCGCCTTCTCGACCGCTACCCCGGCTTCCAGCTTCGCTCCTCAGCCATCTCTCTCCTTCCCTGCGCCCCATTATGCCTCCTTGTTCTTCTGCCGGCGTTCTGCCTCCTATTTTGGCGTTGTCAAGCTTCCTGGCTACCCGGCCTCCTGCCTTGGTCGGCCTCATTCCCATACTGCCACCTAACTGCTCGACCCCCTGCATTCAAACGTCGTGCCCAGGGATTTAGCGAACCCAAACATTCTCACGGGCTACACTAAACATACGGGTCGCGTTCGAATCCTTGGGTACAGCACTAATGTGTTAGTTACTTAGCAAAGGTCTCGTGATATATGAACCCACGTACATTGGGCTGGGTAGTCAATGCCAACCTTCAGTATACCAGTCTTTGGGGCACGATATTAGTCTTGAGTCTGTCAGAACTCTTGAATGACTGGCATCATGGCTTACCCGGTTCATGTCCTGAATCTACTTGCCTGTCTTATTCTGAATTAGTCTGCTCATTCAGACTATCGGAGGCTACGACCAAGAATCCAAAATACAATTTGATCAGAGAGTTTAAAAGGACGTTTTGCCCACAAGGAACATGTGATTCTATCCAATAAAATGCTTCCCCAGCGACTTCTGATACCACGGTTGTAACAAAAACATAATCAAAGAAATCAAGACATATCTAAAGTGTCAAAAGATGAGGGCAAACGATTTTAGGGATGTCTTGCACACAGGCATCATCTACCTTGATTAACCAAAAGTCTTCAGGCGACGATGCAATGGAAGTTAATCAACGTAGACCTAAACAGTTCTTTTCACTCTTCTAAGGATGCTGACAATAATTTCTGAACGGATCTGAGTCTGTTCATCAAACTGTATATAACAAAAAGTCTTAAAACACACGGTAAGTATATGTCAACGGGACCCAAGCAAGAACATCAGTAAGAAAACGAGAAGTCTGTTTAATTCTTTCCTTACACCGAATGCCTACTACGCTTCAGGAAAGAAAAGTCAGGAACAAATGAATTATGGTCTCCATCGCACACATCCAATCTAGATGTATATGTGTTTATGAACTAGTAACATAAATCATAATAATAATAATGATAATAATAATAATAATGACAATAAAAATACTAATAATGACAATAATAATAATAATAATAATAATAATAATAATAATAATAATAATAATAATAAAATATTATAACAGAGAAAAATGGAGGCTGTGCCTCCCAACTGTAGGAAGCACACCCGCTCTTGCAAACTGCCGGAGGACAGTCACGCCACACACACACACACATAGAGGAAAAGTTTTATCAGCAACATCGAAACACAAACAACTGGTACAGTATTACATATCGTTATTTTCAGTCCTTTCACCTGTTGGTAAACGCTGACTTTTGAACGCTCTGAAAAGAGGCCCACGACAAAGGTATAATGTACTTATTACGGACTCTAAACTCAAGAACTAATTCATAACAGGTTATAAAAATGTCGTCTCGTTCCCCGAGGCAAACACCACACACTCACTGCCTGGCTTTCAGTATTCCGAGTACACAGATGTTAACGGATAACAGAATTAACTGTTTGGCTCTTGGGAAAAAGATAGAAACTGGGACCGGCACAGAATACAGGAAGTATATATGAAAAAAAAAAAAAAACAGTAGCACGGAACAGCGAAAAAAGATGTAGGAATAACTGTAGCCTCTGTAAACAGTATGGTAGGCTGGATTCTGCAAACTTACAATGTAAAAAAGAGCAAACCCAATGATAACATTGCAAAACCCCTACAGTCTCAAAGCTAAAATGCTATGGTATACTTATATCATAAAATAAGGTGCGAGAAACTAATGCAAAGCGATCACTGCCGTCCACTGTTACCGATTCAGAAGTATAAACTGCTGGCAGGTGCAGAAACCTCTGAAAGAGCAGAAATGGATAGAGTACAGAGAGTAAAGACAGACACACACACCAAACGCTGAAACAGTAACCATCTAGTAGACTGATATATATATGGACAGTTATGGGACAGTTATGGAGGTGAGCTGGGGGCCCCACGTAAAAATCAGTGGTGGAAGAATTTCAAGTTTAGGGGAAGAACAGACTACAACAAGTAATCCCCATCTAGGTTATAATTAGTTATATCAATGAAATTTTCGGTCTTGAAAAGCCCAGGTACAGGAACAGGAAGTCCTCAATTACATTAATGTCAAAGAAGTTACAGAGCTCACAGAATTTGAGATCTGGAGGTCTAACGTCAGCGGTAAGGGAATATTATTGTTTACTGTTATGTAATGTAACACAGTGTGATCACTGCTTTCATAACATAACCTAAAGTGAGTTATAACTGCCTAGAGTTGCAGTCTCCCTGCCAGGTACATCTGTAAGCCCATCCTAGTATTCGCTGTTAGAGTATTAATACATATCAGTTTTTCTAAAATCCTGTCACAATCACCAAACTGTGTGAGGCAAGAAGGCTCTTCCCGTTTTCAAAACCCCATCGCCCTGCGTTGTACAGGTTACTGGAAACATGTATGGGTGGATCATTTGTTTATGTAGAATAGTGACAACTTTGCTGGTTTTGATGTGGATGCTGGGTCATCTGTAGGGTATTATGCATCTTGTTCCTTATTCATTCTGTGAGAATAACTCTTCTCCATGCATCTAGTTTCATGTCCTAGTGTGCATATTAAGAAGGTCTTCATCTGTCTTTAATCGTCTGCAGACGAAAGATTACCATACCTTCCATCTTTATTTTCGCTCCGTTTTCACAAAGAACATGGTATCTTCCACTGAGGCATTCCTTAACACGTCCAAGTTCTTATGCCTTTCCAGAAAGAGTGCGTATTTGCTCCATGAACAACCTCTTGACGTGATGAGGTGTGTCTTACATGTCTTACTGAAGCAGCAATAATAATGGCTTTCCACCAAATCTCGGGGAGTAAATCATTTCCCACCACGCTAGAGAATAACGTCTTTATAACGGAAAAATGAGGACGCATCCCACTCTGCACAGCTGACAGTCTTTCCTTCCCAGCACAGCAGTCCTGCAGTTAGAAGGCGTGGGCAGGCGTGACCACGTCCGCCTCCCAAAGGCAGTCAGTTGTTGTGGTTTCTCGGTGACTTTATACTTATTCATCGTCAGTTGTTTATGGTCCGGTAAAGAATGAATACTGCATGGCCAGCTCCCCTGGTCCACTACGTACTGCAAGGCCAGCTCCCCTTGTCCACTTAATATTCTATGGCCAGCTTCCTTGGTCCACTACGTATTGCATGGCCAGCTCCCCTGATCCACTACATACTGCATGGCCAGTTCCCTGGTCCACTAAATACTGCATGGCCAGCTCTCCTGGTCCACTACATACTGTGTTTACCCTGGAGGCGTGTGGGTGCTCAGCTGAGAGACATGGCGGCGCTTGATCCCAAGACTTCTCTTCTGCTGAAGGGAACTCTTAACAATATTTTTGCTTAAACAACACGCTGATTTCCACACTTACCTACTTCACTCTCCTAATCATCACGTCATGTCCTTAGGCGGTCCTGAATTCATGGACGTACAAAAGCTAAGCGGATTGCTCTAATGCGGGAGTTTCCAACCAGTGGTTCGCAGATTCCACGGGGAACGCATCAGGTTTTCCATAGGATATACACAATAAGCTAACTCGTGCCCAAATACCCTCTTTTGAAATTCAACGAATGAACATATCAAACTACAATCTGCCTTTCATGCCATTTCACAACTACACTAAGTTTAAGATATAAGTGTAAAACAAAGTGAGTCCTTACAGAGTATATAAACGTTTGAGGATAAATACTAACCCCGTGCTTGCGTAAGAAGAAAAAATATATGAATGAACTTATACTTCATACGTTAATCTCCGAAAAAAATGAGTGAATTTCGAGTTCCATCTCGAGAAACTCAACCTTTTCCTTTTTATTTTAGGATCCCTTTCTGTAGGACTCCCAAAGCGCTCAGGAAGCTGTCCACATCCACCGGGCGGAAACCACAGGTCAAGAGGTTGTGTGTGTGTGTGTGTGTGTGTGTGTGTGTGTGTGTGTGTGTGTGTGTGTGTGTCTTTGTGGGGTAAGTACAGTACAAATGGGAAGCAAGTGTTTAGTGTCTTCATTGTGGAAGATGCTTCTAAGGCTCTTTCCTTCAACCTTCTTTAGTGAAGCTGGACTTTGCTGTTCATTTGTCATCCAATGGAAGATGTAACCATGTCTGGTATCGGAGGCCAAGCTTGGTGGTGCTTTGGCACAGACAGCACCAAGGATGCCTAGATTGGCGTAGCAGCAACAACTACTTTCATACTGAAAGCGTCATTTTCTTATCTGACTCTGCGACACCGTGAAGCAAGTTGCTTTATGAAAAAAGTATCATCATTTAACATCTTAATTAAAATGAATGTAATGAATAAACACGAATAAATACATCACGTTCTCATTTCCTCCCTGGGGTCAATGAAGAGTGGTCGTTGAGCCCAAGGCGTACGCGGGATAAGTTACTGGTCCTCAAGCGGTACTTCGCAAGTAAAACGTTGACAAAACTTGTCCCAGAGGTCACTTCATGATCGCTGTAGTGGATAAGCTGGCCTGCAGGCTGTCAACAGTGGCAAAATGATAAATGAAGTATTCTGAGAATACCTTCGGCTAGGACTAACCTGCGAGGTAGAGCAAAGCCACTGAAAAAGACTCCAGGAAAATCCCAGTATATATATATATATATATATATATATATATATATATATATATATATATA
>JAYMFT010314451.1:2500-10078 GCA_038088735.1 Panulirus argus | reverse complement strand
GGCTCTCTTGAAAACATATCTCTCTCTCTCTCTCTCTCTCTCTCTCTCTCTCTCTCTCTCTCTCTCTCTCTCTTTCTCTCTCTCCCTCTCTCTAAGCAAGCGTTCTAAAACTTAGATGTGGACCTGACGAGACAACTGCAAAGGCTTTTGGAAAAGGTTATCAAGCTCTGGTATCAATGTCAAAATGCTGGGAAATGAAGCTGCAGAAGAATGTGCCAAGGCACAGACAATTCCAGCACTACGAGTCCAGAAAACTGACTTCTGCGATTGTCAAGGAAAAAAAATAAAGGGATATGAATCTGTAATCTTGAGGCTTAAGTAGGAATCGTCTTCGAAAATTACGAAACGACCGAGACTACAGCCAGGAAAGCGCCATTAAACCAAGTTGTTAGGAATCTGAGAATTAACGCGAGAATGCAGAGAATCAATTGCAAAATGAAGAGAATAAACGGGAGATCAGTAAAAACTGGGACATCCCAACGAGAGAAAACTAACTTTATTGTCAGCAGTAGTCATCAGCACCGAAAAATATATATATATAAAAAAATACAAGGTTCGTCACTAAGACGAGCACTGGAAACAAAGAATTGTTTATCAGGTTGGTTTCTACGAACCTCAAATGCGACTAAGGAGTTCTGGAAAAATAACAAGAATCTCAATGATAAAATATGGACACAAATGTAAATCTACCCGAGTTCGGATAGCCAGGCTACAAACCTGACATTCTCACTTGAGCGAGAATGAACTCAAAAAAAAGTCTACGAAGAGTCTCATCAGATCTGGCCAGAGCAACTGGGGTAAGGATCCCATTGGCTGAATGTGTGGAGGAAACTTCATACTCCAGCTTACCCCCCACAGTGAACCCAGTTCAAACTAGCTCGAACAGGATGCAAATTGTTTGGGAACATAAAACGGCCCATGATTCAAAGTGGAAAATAACAGCCATTCTATGCAAATGCTACGATTACATGTATATTCTCTCCCTCTTCCCAGTCTTTTCTCTTCCTCTTCCTTCTCCCTATCTTTCATCCACCTCCCTCCCTCCCTCCCTCGCTCCTCCCCAGTGTGTGGCCTGACTCCGTCCAGTCTTCACGGATGATCGGCCCCCCCAGAAGCGATCGGGCCATTACCCTCCGCTCGTAAGGTATCAGTTTTATACTTCTCCCCCAGTTCAGAGATTCCCTGAGGTTGTGGAAGTCTTGGGTTGTGCAGGTTCCCTGAGGTTCTGGAGGTCTTAAGCTATGAGGACACCCTGAGGCTGTTGGGGTAGAAGTTACGTAGATACTCTGAGGTGGGCGAGGTCTTTGGTTATGTATATATCCCTTAAGGTTCTGGAGGTCTTAGGCCATGAAGACATATTGAGGCTGTTGAGGTCTTCAAGTTAAGTAGGTATCCTGAGGTTGTGGAGGTCTTAGATTAAGTGAGGTTGCTGAGGTCCTTAGTTACGCAGACACCCTGAGGTCATGGAAGTATTCTTTGGCTATGTAGATTCCTTGAAGCTGTGGAGGTCTCAGGCAGTGAAGAAACGCTGAGGTTGCTGAGATCTTTAGATATGTAGATACTCTTGAGGCTTTGGAGATCGTAGTTTATATATAGAATCCTTGAGGTTGTGGAGGTCCCAGGCAATGTATGTAGCTTCGCTGACGTTATGGAGGTGTTGGGCTGTGTGATTTCCCAGAGTCATCGGCTGCAGAGGCACCCAGAAGTTAAAATAAAAAGACCTACGACTATGTAGATTTTGAGGTGACTGGCGGTTCTCGGCTGTAAAGGTTCCCAGGGGTCCGTGAGAGTCAACAGCTGGGAAGGTTCTTGAGGGATGGAAGCGTCCTGCTGTGGGGACCCAAAGAGGCTACAGAGTACTTTTGAGGTGTAAGAGAGTAAATACGCTTTACTGATTTCGTAACGGTGGAGGTCTTGGATCCTGGAGATCCACAAACGTTCTGAGGTGTTTCTGGAGTCTGTGTGCAGATCCTGGACTGTAAGGTTACCCACTGGGGTGCAGTGCCCTTCTTGGTTTATTGAGGTCTCCCCAGAGGTCATACCTCTCTCTCTCGTACTGTTTGAAACTTCCTGGGTTGTGGAGGATTCCCTAGAGGTCATGTGCTTCGTGAAACACCTTGGACGAATCACAAATACATTATGCTTGTGGAAGATATTCAACTTTAGTATTAGACACATGGAGAGCGAAGAGTGCTCGGTTACGGTGGAATTGCTCGATTACCTGGCTGACAGGCGAAGAATTTCACTTGTGATTTTTACTTGGCTGAGATATATATATATATATATATATATATATATATATATATATATATATTCGTGAAAGAAGGCAGAACATTTTCTTTCACACACTGTTTCCTGAAGAGTAATACATATTTAACACACACTCGCTTTCTGATGGTTTTCTCAAATTTCCTCACCCCACGTTTTGCTTCGTCAGATGAAGCAAAACGTGTGGGGAGAATAATTAAAAATAAAATAAAGAAAAGTGAGTGTTGAATATACATTGGTGTTTAGCAAACAGTATATATATATATATATATATATATATATATCCTGAGGTCAAATTGCTAGGGCTGAAAAACAGAATTCTAGCCAAATGTGCAGAAACGCACGTCGTCCCCTGCACCCATCGAGAGCCGCTGTGGACTAAAAGTGCTGGTTCCAGGTCGCCCCAAAACAGAATGTGGCAGAGAGAGACAGGACGCTGATAGCCTCGTTCCGCGATTAGGAAGTTGAGGTCCGTAATAATATAGTTTTGCTCTCTATGAAGTCCTCTGCAAAGGAATGCGGTGGTGGTGGTGGTGGTGGTGGTCACTAACATTAGCTTTTTTCTTTCCCTCTCTCTCTTTTTCGTCTAGAGGGATTTCATAGTATGGTCTCTATACAAGCTGGCCACTGCCGTGGGGGATCGTGGTTCACTCATAGTGAAGACAGGTGCTCTGACTTCCCGGATTCTATCCTCCTCCGTTCTGATTTCCTTTAAAGACGATTGCAGTCGCTGTTTATGCTCAAATTAACACAGTTTTTGTTAACACGAAAGGATGCATAAGGAAGGGAATGAGAGAACCGGCAGGACTTGGATAATGCAAAATAAATACGAAAACGGACGAAAATAAAAGGAGGGGAGGGATGATGGAGGGAATTAAAAGGAATCATGGAGACGACAATAGAGAAAACCTGAAACACGAGAGAGAGGACAAAAAGGAAGAGATACACAATAAGGAAAACGTGGGGAAAGTTTAATATTAAAAAAAAACGGGAAGTAGAAGAAAGAGAAGAACGGTACCAATAGCAATATGAGAAGAGAAAGAAAAATAGCTAAGCAGCTGGAAACGAAGAGAGAGAGAGAAATTCTAAAGGTTGAAGAGTGGTATAAAAATCGCATGGACAAGACGAATCCGCATAAAGACAGGATCCAGAGTTCATTAAGTGTTTTTCTTTGCGTGTGTGTGTGTGTAGGTTACGGGTGTGCGGGCGTTTGTGTCTGGGGAAGGGGGGGGGGTGTCGTCAGTCATTGCCGTCCCTGCAGCGTTACAAAGATAAAAACAAGCACATCAGGCCAACAAATAACTCCTGATTGGCCGTTTTATTAATAAATTATTACCGGGAATTGAAGCCGTGATGATGCATGGAAGCCGAGCCCCGTCATTAACCCCAGAGTTACCGCTACTGAAGCCCTATGCTGAAGCCGTTTTAAATCTATCTCGGAGCAGTCTCGAAGCGGTCTCGGGGGTCATAATGAAGTCATCCCTAGACAGTTTTGAATCCTTAATGAGATCGTTCCGGGGCTGTCCTGAAATCGGGATGCAGCCTGCCTTACGGCCACCTTTACCAAAGAGAGAGAGAGAGAGAGAGAAGAGAAAAAAATAGCTATCTCGAAATATGCTTTTGAAGCCTCGTATCCAATGACCATCGTCATGAGGCGTCGCCATTGCGAGACAGTATGATATAAGCGATCGCAGTGCTTATCTCGAACTCACAGTGGGGCAACTCCTGCAGATGAAGTAGCCTCGTACTCGAGTCATAAAGAAAAAAAAGGAAAAGCATCTTGGAGCCGTCTTTATTAGAGTTCATCTCGAAATCATATTGCTGCCCGCCACAAAAGCCCCAGCATTTTAAAGCAATCTTCTCTGAGAATAAGGGGTAAAAACATGGAAATCACACATGTATTAGACCCAATCAAATGGTTAATCTTTGCGATAAGTCTCCCGGAGGTAATAATGTGATATGAAGAACCCATCAGCTGCCGCTGGTTTGGAGTCAGAAGTCTTTAAGATGAAGAAAAGTCATCCAGAGACCGGACGAGCAGGATTCAGAGAGAGAGAGAGAGAGTGAGAGAGAAAAAGAAATGGCACGTTGCCGGAAAATCAAATCTGTGGCTACTCCCCCCACTCCTCCTCCTCCTCCTCATCTTCATCATCCACCTCCGGGGATCCATCCAACCAGCACAGTGTATACGGTGAGGTTCCCGAGAGAGAGAGAGAGAGAGAGAGAGAGAGAGAGAGAGAGAGAGAGAGTCTAGGACAAAAGCAAGCCTCCCCCTCCTCACTAGCCACCATCGAGTGAGGAACACAGAACCCCCAAGGGAAAAACAACATCCCTGGGAAAGGGAATGCCTTCCCCCAAGTCTCGAGTCTGAACGCAAAGGTTAAGGGGTGAGAGGAGGAAGTGAGGAGGAGGAGGAGCGAATATGAGAGAGAGAGAGAGAGAGAGAGTCGGGATCTCTTGCTCTCTTGTGCGAGTAAAACGTGTAATTAAATGTCACTTGCGCCAAGATACGGGACAAGGCGGGCCGGGGTTACCAAGAAGGATATAGCCTATCTACCCACCCACCCACCCACCCCAACCGCACCCCACCACAAGCACCGCCAACTACACCAAATAAAACGAGAGAAATGGCAATGGGATATTGAGGAGGGAGGAGCCTGCCGGGCAGCGTTCGTTGCAGCGCTCACCCGAATGGCAACATCTTCGGCAGTTAAGTCGCACGAAGTGAGTAATAACAACGTATCATCCGGGAATGTTTGCCTCAAGTGTTCGAATGCATGTTTACGTGCATGTATGGGTGTGTGCGTGTGTGTCTGCGTTTGTATCCATGCTTATAAATATGTATAAATCAATACACATGTGAATACAAATGTATGTAATTCTTTTTGTAAATATGTAGAATCTTTATCTGTATGCATTTATGTACAGGTGAAATAATTTCGTCACTCCAATCGACTTGTTCCAACAGCAGATCGTAAGAACGGATACAAGAACAGTCCTCAACCTACCACTGGGACCTGCATAAACAATCCAATTACAAGTGCACTCTTCAGCTTTCTGTCAGTTGGGCTATCTCGTACGTCAACTACTGCAAGACTGTATTAATCACTTGATGTTCGTTCAGTCAAGTTAAGAATGCATAAACCATACATCCCTGTAAATCTGCCACCCTGTCTATGTAGACGTACCTCACCCCATACCCTTGTTCACAGAGTGGAAATATCGAGCAAACTCTGATCTTAAGCTCTCGCATTGATCAGTCAAACAATGGCTATCATGACCTCCCAGTTCTTCGATATTTGTAATACCTTGGCTGTGTATTCTCAGCCGACTGGCTGCCCAAATCCAATAACCCGTTAATCAGTCATTTACACACATACACACACACACTCTCTCCCCGTACTGCACAAACATTGCGGAGGATCCTAGCGTGTGTGTGTGTGTGTGTGTGTGTGTGTTGTGAGCAAGATGATTCAAGACGCTCCTATTCATTATCGCGCTGAAGGACAGTGTGTATATCTTTCAGGAAACGGCGTCTGTCACAAACCACAATCAAAATAATCTATATTCCTAGTAACAACAATCACTGCGTGTGATCACGAGGCACGCACTCTCTCTCTCTCTCTCTCTCTCTCTCTCTCGTAATCGTACGAACAGTGTACAATCCGTCATACTGTACGGACAATGAAGATTTCTATCGGTGATCTGTGAGTCCTGTGCGGTCGCCCGTCCGACGTATTTATTTTCTTTCGCGGCGGATGGAATTCGAGACAAAGCAACGGCGAGGAAATTGATTGGCCGCCAAATACACCCGGTAGCTGCGCATTCTCTACGTACGAGCGAGGTGCCGTGGGAGTCGCTGAAGGTTCGGCCCATGGAGGCATGTAGATGTCTGGGAACACCCACTGCGCTGTGTCGAAACAGGAATAACCTCGGGACGTTCAAGCATATGATGGAGGAGTTTTTTTTTTGACTCGGTGACGGGCAAAGAGAAGGACAGGAAATGACAGCAGAGGTTTTCCATTTCCTGGTATAAATTATTCGCTGACCGGTGCGCCAGGTGACGGATGCACACCAGAACTCAAGCGTTCCTCGCGGCTTGGAATGTACGAGTGGCACGGGGTGTGTGTGTGTGTGTGGCAGGAGCTGCTTGCTATACCGTTCGCCTTACAGTAGCATTCACATCATCTGCCCGCAACTTAGCTCTGAGAGATGGGCCACGCCTCATTCTCCTCCTCCTCCTCCTGCTACTCCCTCATGAGTTCTACCTCACTCTGGCTCCTCATATCTCCCTGCTCAACTCCCTTAACGTT
Organism: Panulirus argus; assembly: GCA_038088735.1. Taxonomy (NCBI): domain Eukaryota; kingdom Metazoa; phylum Arthropoda; class Malacostraca; order Decapoda; family Palinuridae; genus Panulirus; species Panulirus argus. The sequence continues at coordinate 3,497 of JAYMFT010314451.1, read as the reverse complement.
GCGTATCCCTCCCTGATCTCCTCCCTCTCCCTGTTCTCTCTCTTTCCACCGAGCTTCGACCCACTGTCTCCAACAACACCAGACACTTACCCATCAACTTACTCACCCACCCATCCACTACCTCACTCACCCATCTACTCAATCACTCCCCTTGTAAGTTCCTACGTCTCCTCTTAACCCTCCCCGACCCATACAATGCCCTCACATCCCATCCAAGAACCTCCTCACAAAGTGCTTCTTCCCCCCCCCCCTCACTCTCTTCTCCTTCAACCTCATCTCCCAACGTTCCCCCTAGCCAACGATGTCGTCACCCACTCCCCTCCCCACTGACCCACAGTGCCCCAAGTAACCCTTTCCTCCCTATCTCCTACCCCTCCCCCCCTCCCTCCCCCTGCACCATACAACCCTCCGCCCATCTCCATCCCCTTTGGCCAGGGGTGTTCTCGTCTACCGCCCCCTGCCCACGTCCGCTGAGCGGACCACCTAACTCGCGGCGGACGGACACCTGGCAGCAGCAGCCAGCCTCCCTACCCTCCCTCCCTCCCTCGCTGGGCCGGCGTGCCGCCGCCGTGGGAACTTCTCCCTGGCCTCCCGACCTCCCCAGGTCAGAAGGCCGCAGTGCGCATCTGTGACGACGACGATGCTGAAACCCGCTCGTTGCTAAATCCACCACTCCATCACCCTCTTGCCTGCCCAGCCACGCTCAGTTATCCCAGGACCTACAAATGCTCTATGGACTACCTCCTTCTGCCAAACGTCTCCACTCGTCGTCTCTCGGATGATTCCCGCCTGTCTTTCACATGAGCGATTCCTGTTGATGATGCATCGATTGACGTCTTGTCCACCTGTGGCGTCCACTCGCTTCATAAGTCCTCAAACGTCCTCTCGAACTGTTGTCTAGGTGTCAAGGGATCGACTGTAACAACTGACTGTTGTTCTTCTTTAAAAACCACTAGACATTTATTCGATAACCTGCATAAGTACTGAACCTCTCGAC
>JAYMFT010314440.1:0-10078 GCA_038088735.1 Panulirus argus | reverse complement strand
TATATATATATATATATATATATATATATATATATATATATATATATATATATATATATATGTATATATATATAATATATCTTAAGCGAACCCTAAACGATCATATAAATCAAATCGTAGAAAGTCATATCATATGATTTATTTTTCTTTCTCTCTTTCTGAACACAGATCTGAGATGATAATGGATATATGTCACAGGATTTTTGATAATGCCAAGAAATCGTCTTCCGTGTAGTCTAGTGGAGATGTATGTGACACTATATGACATTAGCATGTTTACCCTGACACCCCAGTTCGACATATGGTATATGCCTCGATGTACGTGTTTAAGACTTTCACATATTCGTCTCCTGGTATCAAGGGCAGAAGGTAGATAACCATTAGTGCTGTGGCACTTTGCTGGTGTCGACAGCTGACGGCGACTGCCCCAGTGCATGATGACCAGGAACCTCTTTTAGTAGCTTTTACAGACTTCATGACTACACATCAGGTGATCAGCACACGTGAAAGACGGAAAACTTAAGATAGAAACACAGATTAGGGTTATCATTCAACGTACCGTAGCATCACTTCTATCAACCTATTTACCACTATGGTACTGTGTCCTTGAGTACTACGGTACTACCCCTTTGGGTGCGACGGTTACGACCCTTAAGTGCGATTGCGTGACCTTTGACCTGGTCCTTTAAGACTCCAGTCAAAAGGTAAAGCCATTTATGCCGAAGGATCACACCACTGTGTTCAAGAGGTTACTGTACTGCTTTGATTGGCCGGTTAACGTACGGTGCATTTAGTGTAGAACTGATGCTAATATTTCCGTCATTTAATCAAGTTTCGTATCCCCTCCAACATAAGTGGATTTTATGAACAGTGAATAACGTATCGGAACAAATATCTTGTGAGATTATTTATTCTACCAAAGGTCTACCGAGGATGATATTCATTTCCCCTTTTCACTTCTGAAGTGTATGAACGTCTTTCTCCCAGCAGAACCAGCTGACTGACCGGCCCAGTAGAAAGGAAAAAAATGTTCATTGAAGAGGTTAACTCATCAGCGGGTCACATCAGTCAGTGTTGATGTACTTCGTTAGCTCCAAGGGATGAGATGGAGAGTCATCACCTGAACTACTTGGGGCTGAGAATGAGAGCCCCTCTGAGCTACATGGGGCTGAAATATTGTTGTAAGTAACGTTATGAGTGGGTGTCCCTCACACTACAGCCTCTCTGCCATTATATCATATCTGACTCGATCTAAATTACATACACACCACAACTGTAAACTTCCGCTCTTACCTGATTGGCCACCTTCTGTCCCCATGACTCGTGACAGTTCGGCTCCTCATGAAAAATAAAGTGGAAGTCAATAGGTGAAATCGGTTTACACCAACAGTAATTGTCGAGTACGGGTGAGATGATAGTGTTCAAAGAGAAAAATATGACAGCAAAGGAGGATTAAGTATGTACATGAAAAAGAAAAAGGAGTCAATAATAAAAAACAAATATATATATATATATATAATTCACTTAATCATGTTAGTTACCGGTCTCTCTGAATTTCTTATGTGCAACTTTCTAGAACAAGTGCGTCTTTACTTTATCGTTCCACCACAGTTTGGGTTCGTACTCGAAAGAGACCATATCTTATGCATTGTCACATGTGTTTTCTCTACTTTTTTGAAAGTCTTACTAAAGGTTTTCCAAGCTGAATCCATATCCATATCACTGATCAGAACATCCCAGATTTGTCTGCCGAAAGAAATGCGAAACTCCTTAAAATTTGCGAGTTAAAAATCTGGTATTTTGTCAAGAGTTTTATGTTGCCTAGCATTAAGAGTAGTGTTGAAAGTTAATTACTACCGATAAAGTTGATGATAATGATAACAATATCAACACTGATAATAATAATGATAATGATAGTGATAATAATAATAATCATAAAAATAAGAATGATAATAATGATAATAATAATGATAATAATAATAATAATAATAGTAATAATAATAATAATAATAATAATAATAATATTAATGATAATAATAATAATGATAATAACAATAATAAAAATAAGAAGAATAATAACAATAATTTGCTGGCGATTATTTGTACTAAGTTTTCAACCACTTTCAACATTATTCACGAAATCCTTATTTGCAGCTAGAACTAGACATGATATGTTGTCTTCGCGAGTGGGTTCCTCAGCTAACTGTATAGGGACCTTATCAAGCAAAATCGGTATTTTCTTCACCACTGCAGTAAAGGTACGATACAATCTCTCACTTTGATCGAAACGTGTTCATTAGAAATGTCTTTTCGTCTGCCTTTGGTGTCTGAGCTGGGAGGATGGTACTTATTTTCTAACCAAGCTTATCTTTCATATCTAAAAGGAAATGAAGTGGATATCTACAAAAAAAATGATGTCGATGTGCCACAAAAATGAAGTCACGTTTGGCGAGACTGCATCATCGTCAGCTGACGAGACAAAGGAGTCTCGTGAAAAAAACTTGTCGTTCGATGGGGTCCGTCCGTCCTGTCCCTGCTCCTTGGAGCTGCAGGAACCTTTGGAAAAAGAATCCTCTGCGTGTGTGTGTGTGTGTGTGTGTGTGTGTGTGTGTGTGTGTGTGTGTGTGTGATGAATGGAAGAGGAGGGCAGGTGTGTGGAGGTGGTGTGGAGGGCAGGTGTGGCAGATGTATCCTTGACCCACGGTCGTAGAGCCAGGTTATCACCACATCTGGCCCCCAACCTACCACCACCTCCACCACCTGTTCACGGAACGCCTCACGTATAATCACATCACTCATTGTCTCTCATTAACGGGATGCTGATGAAACACTCCTACGAAGGAAACTGTATATTTATATATATAGACAGATTGAAAGATAGATATTCACAGACTTTATTCAGGGATTGAAGTCCACTAGGTGGCCAGGATTTGATTGAAAATTTAATGATCAAAAGACTTCAGGTGAAAGAGCGTAGTAAACAATTATGACCGCAAAAGGTGAGAGATAAGGAGAATGCACGTATCATACATCTGAGGAAACGATACTATGTCTAGCTCGATAACTTAGTATTAATGTCACCGGTAAGGCATTCTAGTCTAAATGCTGCCTCCCATATCAAAGCCTCGATTTATGCGTACGCCGCCGTTCTATTCGTAACGTCTTTCTGGATCCTTAGATTGTTCCGTTTCGAAACGCCGTATCCTGTGTTTCGTTTTGTGTTTCGTTCTGTGTTTCGAGTAGAACGTTCATTTTGCAGTGAAACCTATGGGTTACGCTCTGCCGCTGTCGGATTATGAGGCCATAGACAGCTCGAACTGAAACTCTACATAACCCATACTGCTTCATGTCAGATTCCGAGTCAGTGAACGGAATGAACTTTGATTCCGCGAGTAACGAGCCTTGAGCACTACTATTCGTTCGATCCTTGAACGCAAATGCTCCACCCATTAGTGCGACGAGCATGACCCTTGTTCGCAGTGATATCTACGCTCCTTAGGTGTGCTTGATAGCAATGGTCAGGTCAAGGTTCATTCCGTCTTTGACAAGGGTTGTACCGTCGTGGGCGTGTGGTTGTAAGCCACGTTTCGTACCGCTGTGTTCAAGGGTTATACCCCCAGCGCTCAAGGATTTAAGGAGTATATTAGCAGATAGAGGCGAGGTTATCACCATGTTTTTTGGAGTGTTGTAGGAACACAGACCTGAAGCATCAAAATGAGTTTTGACTGACTCGAACGCGTACACGCGCGTGCCTCCTCTATGAACAGTTATGTTATTTCAGTTCCATTCGGTATGTGAATTGACTATCAGACCCCTTGCCGCTACCTTGCTCCTCTTACCACCCGTACAGGAATACCGCTACAGTATTTTGCTTTAATGTAAAAGTAGAAGATAGATATTTTTGTTTTTCCATGAACAGAATGAATAGCCATGGTGAAATCAAGCATATTTTACGCAAACCTACCTTGCACATAGAACTACTCATCTTTTTATCTTCATACTCTCACATATGTCATACCGGTGATGATGATGATGATAATAATGATAACGATATTGATAATAATAACAATGACAATGATGATTATCATCATGATAAAATGATGATGATGATAACGATGATGATACTAATAATGATAACAAAAATGAAAATAATGATAATGATAATTATCGGTAGGAATGACAATGATAATGATGATAATGACAATGATATCAATTTCAGTGATACTAATCCTGTGAAATGAGAAAGCCCAAATAAGGACAGACAGGAAATATAAGGCCCTTGGACAAAGTCCCTCCCAGGGCCAAGACCATACCTTCTCTGGCCCTCCAGTATACTGCAGTCTGCTCAGTGTGGCGTTGGTCGTGGTGCACGGAAACGTGTATACCGTATGTGGTCGCATCTGCTGCGTCCGATGGGCTGCGCGATAAGTGACGGCCGCTGAGTTTTACACGTCCTGAGACCTCGGCGTAACCCCGCGCGGGGGGAGAGAGAGAGAGAGAGAGAGAGAGAATGACAGAGGCGTATGCGCCTGGGAGGCAGGGGGACAATTGTCCTTCCTCCTCCAACCCCCCAAAAAATTATATAAAAAACTGTTATTGTACCGGGGTACCCAGTGACAGCATCAGGATCCCGATTCCTCTATCAAGGAATAAATTATTGAAAATGAAAAAAAAAAATAACTGATAATTGGGGCCAGCTGAATAATTTGGCCACACTTACAACCTCTGAATCAAGCAAAATATGATAATAGCAATTTCATTTTAACCATTAACAATGTTAAGATTTTATCCTCCCAGAAATCATATCTGCCTGTTCCCGCGGTTGCTAGGTATCGCCAGGAACAGACGCAGATATGGCAGCCCCTACCAGAACCTTCCACGAGAATGAACACTGCCCGCTCGGCTCAATCGTCTGTTTCAACTTTGAGAAACTGAAGTGCAAAAAGGGGAGGGTTTCCAGCTTCTCCTTCCCGTCCCTTTTAGCTGCAGGGAATACGTGGGAGGTGTTCTGTCTTCGTTATCCCCAGGGATGATATATATATATATATATATATTGATAGTGCGAAAGATTTAAGAACACTGAAATAGATTATATTTAAGAAAATTAAGGACTAATTAGCTATAAGTTTCCAACCTGAGTTATAATTCAGTTCGCTCGGGGCGAGAGGAGGTAACCTAACGAGTGTACTTAGCCATGCTTAAGCATGTGTCAAAGTTTACCGACACCCGAGAATGTGAAACTTCAAGGGAGGTCTTATACCCAGCTATCCAGTCAGAGAGGTACCTACAAACACAGCTCACGATGATAATGATGATGATGACACAATAGCTTCCCTGTGATAGTGACATGATGAATTATGGCCGGACATATACATCCATGAGCCGTTTTCAACGCCACGCACCTCCCTTCCCTCCACTAATTTCACCAAATAGCAACCAGACAGTGTTTACAGGAGCACGTAAAAGGTCAGTGAAGGTGTTGCTGGCTGCCTGGGAGGACAGTTTCTGTACACACGTCTTGTGATCACTGAAAACACAATTATACAGCTTGTCAGTTACCTCAGACGGCGAGAAAGCGCCAGCGGTCTTCTGAGGGGCCTTTGTGCCTATCCCAGGTGTCGGGGGGCCCGTCTCCACCATATTGTTTTAGCCAAGGAGACTCCAGCACCTTCTGCAAGTTGCCAGGACCCTGTGGAAGGAGAACCCAAGATCTTACGTCAGTAAACACCTTCACTTGGAACACAAGTCGTTTCCTCAGACACTGAATGGACTGTAATGAGTTCGAAAGGACGTCACTTTGTTTATCTTTGAAATGCTTTTGAATTGTTGATGTACTTTGTCTGGTAGACTAAACGAGTGAGTGACGCTTTCCTCGTGTTGTGTCGTGCTCGCAAGACACACTCCCTCTCGTCTTCTTGCATTAGAAGCGTCGTAACCCCACGCGACACAACAGGGACTGAAATATCTCTGTGTCGAAGTTGAAGAGTAAAATTCTGATTTTTCTCCAAGAAAACGATTTTCAATACAAAGAGAACGAAGAATCACATGAACTTAAGCCACGGTGTGTGTATATGCTAACATATGACATTAAAGCTATGGTGTTCATACACAAGGCTAAGAGACGGGGTAACACAAGTGTAAAAGTCTCTCTCTTTCTTTAACACAGGATTAATAATCACCAACAGTCCCATGTTGTGCTAGTTCTCCGTAATTTGGCAATAAGTAACAGAAATGTATTGTCCGAACCCATTCGGTCGTCTTCGTTCCCCACTGTTTCCACGCTTCGTCCCAACAGGTCTCCCATATGACACAGCTGAGGAGCACACGTCGAGTGAGGAGAAAAGTTCCTCAATTCATGGTGTGTCTTTTCATCGACGTTACTTTCCATTTTCCCCCGCCGCTTGGGCCGCTGCGTGTTTGAAGATGGCCATTGGGCTCAGTCGTCTCCCTTGTGAGCACGACAGTGCAGCCCTTGAGAAGAAGGTACTACCAGTGAGCCTGAGGGGACGACCCTTGGATATGATTATGTGACCCATGGCCCGAAGGTTAAGCGTCAGGTCAAAGGCCAGGCCATCTTCTCTGAGGAATCGCGCCGTCTTGATCAGGGATCATACTGTCGTGCTCAAGGGTTGTCATGTCGTGTTCAAGGGTGTAGCTCTGTCGTGCTCAAGGGTCGTATCTTCGTGCTCAGTGGTCGTACTGTCGTGTTCAAAGGTCGAGCTGTCGCACTGAAGGGTCCTAATATCGTGATCGAGGGTCGAATTGACGTGCTTAAGGGCCATAATGTTGTGCTCAGTTGTCGAACTGTCGTGCTCAAGGGTCCTAACTGCCGTGGTGGAGGGTCGTGCTCAAGGGCTGAACTGTCGCACTCAAGGGTCGTAATGATCAAGGGCTTCACGCCAAAACGGTGATGGCAGTCATTTGAACAGATAACCCACTTCCTATACACTATTTTTATAGTTATGAATTTAGAGGACTAGAATCTTATATCTTTCCTTGTGAATGATGTGGAGATATAGGGATGGTGATTTCTATGCAGTTGAGTGAGGTTCTCCATGTCGTGGTTGTTGTAGTGAGGGTGCGGTGGTGCAAATAGGGAGGGGATCTGGTGGTGTAGGTCTGGTTAAGTGGATGTGGTGGTGTGTAGTTGTGTGCGGTAGTCTGGGAGCAGTGAAGTGTGTGTGTGTGTGTGTGTGTGTGTGTTTGTGTTGGGGAGGAGGGGGGAAGTTTGCGAGTGTTGAAGCATGTGGTTGATAGTGTTGAAGTGTGTGGTATTGTGCGAGTTTTGGAATGTGTGGGTGACAGTTTGCGAGTATTGGAGTGCATGCGTGGTGTCGTGGGAGTGTTGATATATATAGGTGATAGTGTGGGAGCGTTGGAATGTTGGGAGTGTGTGTGGGTGATATGAGAGAGTCTTGGAGTGTGTGGGGGTGATAGTATGGGAGTGTTGAACTGTGTAGGTGCTGACATTGGCGTGTTGATGTGTGTGTGGGTGGTTAGTAACTATTTCCTATGTTTAATCACCTATTTGTACGTTGCGGGAAGTGACTTCTACACGCATGGTGGCCCCATTCTTTGAGCTTATTCCACAGTTATGTGTCTTTCTTAAGCTTCTGTAGATTGTCCCTATCCATTCATCCACTACTCTCATACCATAAAAGGCCCTTCTTTACATCTTTCCTAACAATCGTTTGCATGATTTCATGTGCCTGTTTTTGGTCCTTCTGTTTTCGCATCGTTCGAAGAACTGCTCACAGTCCACCTCATCATACTGGTAGATAATCTCAATGGCTTTGATCAGATCTGCATTCTTCTATGATGGACAATTTCACAGCCTCTAACATCTTACTGTAGCTCAGCCATCTTATCTTTGTCATCATCTTTGTTGCCCTCCCCTACACCTTCTCTATTAGCTCTTTGTGCTTCTACCCAAACCTAGTTCTCGGATAATATAGGATACGAAAAGTCTACTGAATATTTATTCGGGTTGAGTTTCATCGAACATGTATCTGACCAGCATTGGAGTTTGTCTTGGTCCCCTTGTAGGGCTACGTGGTCCTACTCGCTATTCAATTCCAAAGCGACTTTGCTGTTGAGAGTGTGTTGGAGAGTGCGGGTGGCCGTGTGGGAGATTTGGCGTGTGTGAGTGTTCTTGTGGGCGTGTTGGAGTGTGTGGGTGGTATTGTGCGATTCTTGGAGTGTGTAGGGAGTAATGTGGGGGGAGGAGGTGTTGGTGTATGTGTGGTTGATAGTGTGGGAACTTTAGTGTGCGTGGGTGGTAGTGTGGGGATACTGGTGTGTGTGGTTGGTTCTGTGGGAATGTGGGCAGGTAGTGTTGGTGTGTGCAGATGGTAATGCTGGATTATGTAGGTAGTAGTGTGGGAATTTTGAAGGGCGTGGAGGTGTTGGAGTGCATGAGTGGTTCTGTGGAGGTTTTGGAGTGAGTTGGAGTTAGGATATATTGCAGTGTGTGGGTGATATTCATGACTCTGGTCTGCCATAATCGCATTTCCAGCAAATCTAACTTATTTTGACTTTCAAGCTTACGATCATCGTACTGGACTAAAGAAATACTTTTAATGAGGAAATCTTCACTGGGGTCTAGGGAAGAAACAATACTACTCCTGACGCTACCTTGCAAAGGTGGAAAACGGCGAACAGGCATGAAAGAGTGGCCTTTAAGATGATGGCTTCATATCTTAAGACGGTTCGTCCCACCGGGAAGGTTCAGATAAAAGATTTCCTCAAACAAAAGAATGAAAATACTTCTGTTAATCTTTTTTTTTTTCAAGCGAAATTTAAATTTCTTCTTTTTTCATGACCCAAAATTCCGCTTGCGAGTCTTACACAGATAGAAGCTCGCCAGAGGAGTTAGGACCAGGCGAACAAAGGGGCACTGGAAGGCCCCTCTCTCCCGCAGACGACAATTACGAGATGGTAAACCTCCGGATTAATTAGGCTCTCCTGAAAAGGCGGGTTTAATATAAGCAGTAAGGAATAAACGGCACCCGCAGTAAACGGCATCTGCGGTGAGCGCTACACCGCTAGTCCCGCCTTATTGCAGTCTCTTGTTATTTGCTCTCTCTCTCTCTCTCTCTCTCTCTCTCTCTCTCTCTCTCTCTCTCTCTTTCTCCACCAGGGGCCCTCTGTGTTATAGTTGCTAGCGTTCCTGACCATGGGTCTGCACGGGTTGGACCTGCATGGGTTCTAATCTTGGACGTGAGACTCGACCCACACCCAACCCAGATGTTCATCCTCCCCTCGGGGCTGCTCAGTGATTGTTTACCTGGTTTAAGTTCGTGTGTGTGTGTTTGTGTGTGTGTGTGTGTGTGTGTGTGTGTGTGTGTGTGTGTGTGTGTGTGCATCCATACATACGAGTAAAGAAATAATACATATTTACAAATTAAAGAGACGGGGCAATACTTATGTAAAATTTTCTCCCCGTAACATAGAAATAGTGATCAAATAGTAATCACACACACACACACACACACACAATCATATATTGATCTCCCTGATTTCAAGTGATTGCTTTCATTGCTATATCCTCGCAGCTGCTGTGTTTAAGGGCTTGGTGTATCGCCCGAGTTCATGACTGAACCGCTTAGATATTTCTTTTACTTCGTTATCCCTGCCCACGGTGTCTCTGCTCTTCTCTCTTCCCTCCTTACAGTCTTTGCTGGTGCCATTACTGCTTTGTTCATTGATTTCGCTGTCAGTAATATATTTTTTTTTCCTATTTCGTGCGTGAAACGATACGATTGAGTAGATACATTAATGAAGGTCATCTCATTAACGCTAGATACTGTGCCCATATATCCTAACCCAAGCCAGGTATCCACTTTATTGCCCAACCTCGAGGGGAGGATGAACAGCTGGGTGAGCTGTGGACGGACTGCCCCTGCCCAGGGTTAGGACTCGTGCGAGCCAGTGTATGCTTCATGATCGGCAACACTAAACACTCCACTACGTTCTAGGGTTTAGTGTTACTTATGCTGCAGCTCATATCAGCGTTGCTGTTCCTGGTGTTACTGCTGCTTTTTTTTTTATGTTGAAGGCTCCAGTCACGGACAAAAGT
>JAYMFT010314429.1:0-10078 GCA_038088735.1 Panulirus argus | reverse complement strand
AAAAAAAAAAAAAAAAAAAATATATATATATATATATATATATATATATATATATATATATATATATATATATAAATTAAATAATAATAATCGCTCGTTAGCATGCACGACTGCGCGCCCCCTGACGAAGGGGTATCCAACGAGCGAGAGCAAACGTCGCGTAGTGTCCGTCATTTGCGTAACACCAATCGACACAACTACTCCCCTAGTTAAAACCCAGCCTCTCAACCCCAAACCCCCGTAAGCGTTTACTTGAGCAAGGAAGCGCGAGTGACAGTCACACGCACGTGCACAATTCCAGAGGATTGATTGCTGTTCAGGAGGAGCTGTGTGGCCCCGTGGGTGGTGCTTTCTGGTCTAGCCGGGGGCTGCCTGCGGCTGGCGGGGTGCACGTCTGAGGTAACGTGCCCACCCACAGTCTATCATCAGGAGAAGCGACACCGATACCGTACGGAAGAGACGCGTACTAACAGTATGAGACCATTAACCTCCTGACCTCGACGGGCCGACCTTTAAGGGGATATAATGTCCTGGCTGGCCTTTGCTCTAATCTTGGAGCGTCAACACGTACGGGAGGTGGGCGTGCACGGCGGGTAGGTCGTGGTCTGTAGAGCAGGACATTACTTCCCTCACGCGTCTAACGCACTCCTCCAACTCATCTCCACCTGTAAGCTACCTACCAACACCTGCACAACTGCTGCCACTGCAGAAACCTGGTAAAGGGCTGGAGTCTCCCAGTGTATACTGCTGATGGTGTGCATCGTAAGACCGTCGGCTGGGACACTTAACCCTCAGTGCACGACACGACTGATACATCGAAAATCGTCCACCTTCCCCACAGAGGAACCAAATATAATGGTACACAACTTACTGTGAGAACAGTACTTCTCCAAGGGCCTACTGCACAGTGAAGGTCCAGATAATACCTTCCTGGCCATCCCAGCTTCTGCAACGGCATCCATCTTGGTCCATTAGCTATGTTTAAGCTTTCTCTGCGCGCGTCATTATGCATACTGTCGCCCCTCGAGACTGACTGACCCTTCAACTAAACCTTCACTCAACCCGTCACCCGAGCCTGAGACAATAGGGGCCCCTCTGCCGTCAGGAAGGCGGGCCACAGACAGTTATGGGAGGGAAGGTCAGGTTATCATCCCCGTACAGATAACACTTCCCTCAACACATCGGTCCCCGTCACCAACCTATCGCGCGTGGCGCCACCAGACCACAGGGCCAGTCACGACCGGACCGCCAGTCCACTGCTCACCTGCCACCGTGGACAACCGCTTCCGTTCAGCGATGAGAGGGCGGCAACGACAGGTACCAACCGCTGTCTCCCTGGTACGATGTATACCATCTATAACTTAATGATCTCCACGGTGCGATCGAGAGGTTATTACACAACACATCAAGAGCAGGATTTCACCAAGACGTACTCCTTCAACCGCTACTACGCTGTCCTATCCTGATATCCTCCACCACCATCAACCTTCCTGGCATCCAGTCTATACCGCCATGTCCGATGTTTTGCCCTGCTATCCTCCACTACCCAGCTTACCCTGCCAACACCGAGTGCGGCTCACCATCAGCACCAGCTGGAGTCTTCCACCCAGCTTGCAGCGGCCCACAGATGGGAGTGATCTCCAGCTGTGGCTGGGGAAGCGGTTTCCCTCTCCTGACCTGCCTAGACAGTCGCCTCGCCACGCCCTACCACCAGCTGCCCGTCCCTACCCATACAGAGAACAATGTTCCCGTGAAAACGTCATACAAGGAACACAAGAGTTACTGTACGTTTAAGATCTTATCAAGATCTGGTTAAGTGGGCGTACCTCTTAAACACAGGGAACTAAAAAGGGCGGTATATTAACCAATCTGCTGACTATAGAAGTCCCTGTCTACACAGTACTTATCTAACGATGATCAAATGATGAATATGAACCGCCGATAACCCAGTGCGCAGATGTTCTGAACCATTAGGGAGGGTGGCAGATGGCAGTGGGCCCAGGTGCCAGGCACCCAGTTAGGGAGCGTACTGACACAGCCGGCAGCCACCTCAGCACAGACTGAATGCTCTTAATTATATTCTTGCTTAAGACCAGAACCTACCAGGGGTCGGGGAGCAACAACCAGCCCTTCGTCAGTGTAACTGCGGGGCAATTCCAACCCTCTATCAGTGTAATGCGAGGACAGGGTTGCCATGCCACACCTACACATCCACCAATCAGCAAGCAGCTAGGCTGGCATTCCAAGCTTGCCTGCCATACACGTATGGTGGTGGTGTGGTAGATTAAGTCATCCCGTGAGGCGTGAAGGTGAGGCATTGATGATGACTGTGATGGCTTAAGGCATCGCCACAATCACTGTCCATCTCCGGCCCACAACAACCACCTGCTTCCTGCACCACCTGGCCTGGCCACTCTCTCTCTCTCTCAACCACCTGGCACCGCTCACTGTCTGGCCTCGACACCAGCTGGCTGGTAAAAACTGTACCCACCTCCCTGTACCACAAGGCAACCCTTCCACACTCGCGATACACTCCCGTCCAACACCTCCGTCAAACAGGTACACTTAAAGGCGCCCACAATGCTCGGGTGATGCCGTGGGTACACATCAGCCGCGACATCGAGGGTGTCTTCTGAGGTGGGCGCCGCCGCCCACCACGATGCCCTCACCATAAACAGAAGAGGAGACAGCAGCCATACTTACCATGGGCGACGCCGGCGTTAACCTCAAGCGCTGGATGGGAGGCAAGGATTCCATCCAAAATTCAACGTCTATTTATTACCTGCGCGCAACCCCAGACGCATCCACTACTTTCTGTTCCGGAGTAACTTTTTTCTGGTGCCCCAAGCTCGACATGAAGGCAACATATGTACATCTCGAAAAAATATATCTGCAGGCGGTACTTTGCACGGCTACGCAACTTCTATCAAATCATTCTTGTTAGTATACATAAACAATTGCAATAGGTGACAGTGTGATGCGCGTGCTTTAGTATTTGCTGATAACCACAAAATGAAACACGGCGAGTCCCGAGTGCAATTTCGTGTGATTCTCACATCGTCAGGGGAGGTGCAAGAATGAGATCAATTCCCATTCTTGTATCTCTCCTGACGATGTGTTACTCACACGATACTGCACTCGGGACTCGTTGTGTTTCATTTTTCCACGTGGCTGTCAGGCAATATATACACAACCGCCCCAGAGCGAGAGTCGAGCCTGTATCTGATCACCCAAACGTCTCATTAATTACGCGCACATTCCAAACCCACCGGGACATATCATCCCCTGAGATGGAGTTAAACCCCAACCGAGCCTCATCGTCCCTTGAGCCTGAGATGAACCCCCAACTTGCCCCATCATCCCTCCAGCTGGAGTGAAGCCTCTACCTGGCCTCATCATAAAAGTATCCTGTTTTCAATACTGGGACACAAAAGGGTTGGGTAAGACACCCTAGTTTATCCAACTTTTAAGCCATCAGAAAGCACCGCGACACTGGTAGCCAGGCAGCCAGGAGAGATGCCTTGGTTATATATACATCCTCAGGCAGCGTCCACCGCTGGTCAACATCATGCACAGTCTCGCCCACCAACACACACACGTCACACATAACTCAAGATTCCTTTAACGAGCTGTCACAGGGCTTGGCCCAGGCTCGTTGACCCACGTCTGACAGAGACAGTCATGAATTATTATTACACCGTCTTATTCAGACCTTGAAACTAAACATTTATCGTTAACCCCTTGAGCACGACAGTGCAACCCTTCAGCACACTGGTACAGTCCTTGAACACAACGGTACAACCCTCGAATACAACGGTACAGCCTCAGAGTGCGACGGTGCAACCCTTGAGTACTACGTTATTGTGTCCGAGTACAGCCTGATTACCTGACCTTTGGTCAGACACCTAAGGGTCGGATCAAAGGCCAGGCCACCATACTATTCGTGTCGCGATCGACCCGCTGATGCACGGGAGTCAAACTGCTACACACTAGACACATCTGGACGATACACACTTAAGGTCATCGCAAAGGGAAGGGGGGGGGGGACCATGTTGTTAAGTTACACAAAATTATCTTTAACTACACACGACGAGACGACAGTTTGGAGGGTGGGGGTTGGGGTAGGGGGGGATACGTGGGGCCCTTGCTATACAGTACACCCCCCACCCCTCCCCCAGCAACGGTCAACTGGTTTTATTGTTAGCACTGATCCAGTGTACAGCCTGGCCTAGGGTGTCCTCCCTCCCCTGCACCACTACACTCCCTCCGCACACCACCTCCACCACCACACCATCTACACTACCGCCGGGAACTGCCTCTACACCCCAACACTAGACAGGGACCCACGGTGTGTGTGTGTAGGTGTGTGTAGGGGGGAAGAGTAACAGATTAATCCATTTCATGATTTAAATTCAGCGCGTACGGCACGTAATTACATCGCGAAATATTAATAGTTACAAAACATAAATCAGAAACTAGTTGCATTTCTACGCTTGTCTCTCTCAGTTCACCAAGTGCAAAGACTTTAAACTGGAAACCAATTCTGCATATCAACTTCACTGAAATTATTGTACTAACTGCATCAAAACAAATTTACTGTAAGAACTGAATGACAACAATGTACTATGTCAACCAAAAAAAAAAAAAAAAAAAAAAAAAAAAAAAAAAAAAAAAAAGCACTAAAAATTTAACCAATAATTATCTATATATTTGTCAAAGTCATTATGATCTTTACTAATACGCAAAATTTTCGAAAACTACGTTACACTCACCAAATTCTAGATAATAAAATATGTTGCACATTTACTTGTTTGAATCTCAAAACGTTCACTATAACAGCCGCCTACTGAACACAGTGAACATTGTTGTTTATCTTTTACATTTACTCCGGACCGGTGTTACTCACGACCCTTCTGAAGGCTTCTGCAGCCCAAGGCCGCGCTACACCCAGTAGCGGGGAAATGTGAACTCCTTTTGAGTAAGAAGTTCTTTAACGAGATTGTGCTTCCAATGATATAGCTCTCGCAGAGCAAGTTTATACAGGTGGGGTCCGGTAACACTGTGTGTGTGTGTTACCGAACACCGCCTGCATGTTACACCCAAAGTGAAAAGTCACCTTCGGCAAGGCTGTACCACTGCGAGTACACATCCTCAAACAACTCCTCATTCCAAAGGTGTCCACATTTCCCTGCTACCGGAGCTAGCGCATTGGGTTGCAGGAGCCTTAGGAAAGACGTTCCTGGTAACACCAGAATTATCCTAGTACGAGATCCTGGAGTGTGAGTATATATATATATATATATATATGCACAGCACATTTTATTGTTATTCATGTGTAAATATCCATGTATAATCATATATAAACTTTTATACATGTATATGTATTTCCCCCCCTGTCTTTCATGGTGTGTTGGAGACACGAGGTGTGTGTGTGTGTGTGTGTGTGTGTAGGGGTGGGGTCCTCCCCGGCCGGCTTAACACTGTACACATCTCCCGGTGTTAATAAGTCACTATTCTAAGGGGATTAAATCTTTTATTCCGACTATACAACCGGATGGTAGGGGGGTTGGGTCCGGGCTCCGGGGTTCTGTGCCTACCTTGATCTCTTGGTGTGCGGCCTGTAATGATGAAACAGAAATATTATCGTACCAGTCGACACAAGGGGGGAAACCCTCCTCAAAACATGTTAACTTACACACACACCTTCATGACTAATATTTTTTTTTTTATGTCTACCAAATGCCAGCCGTCTTGAATAAACAGACGTATAAAAATATTTTTTTTTCATGGCCAAAGAATGCATAATGAAGCAGCAGTCAACACATGATACACATAACAAGCTTTATGATAACTTGCTTAGGAACTAGGAACCTTAGTCTACAAGTGGAACCTCTCTGGTTCAGGGATTCTACCTTCTCTGAGGTGAGGCTTTGAATCCAAGACGACACAAGACTCATCCTAAATGTAATACTTAACACCATCCTCTCGCTTCACTGGTTGTACAAACACACACACACACACACACACTACCTATCTTCAAACAATAGACAAATATCCTTGTAGCAAAAAAATACAAAGAAACACCTACTCCTTATTAAACCTACTCGTTCATCTGTGCACAAACACTGCACGTCAGATGTCGGGACTGACAAGGGCTGGTCGTGGGTACACGGCATAACAGAGCCGTATCCCAGACCGTCCCCATACAAAACACTTCAGCATTGGTCACACGAGCGTACAATTCCACTTTCTCAAAACATGTGTGCCAGGTTTCCAACCTTCCCAATCAAGAGAACATCATGCAATTCCCTATTTCAGTACATCTTAATACGTTAGTGGGTTATTCGGTCAGTATACAATCATGCAGTAATAGTCAGGTTTGATGATCTGAACAAAAACACAGAAGTAATAACTGTAATTCTATCTAAATTCCACGTGTGTGTGTGTTAGGGGGATTACCATGCAGGTACAATGGAGACAGAGAGAGTGTCAATCTACCAAGAGATGTTCTCTACACCCTACCCATAACAGGACCAATGTGAAAGTATTTCCGTTATGCCAAACATAATTACCCGTTAGGTACATGCCTGGGTCTCCATTGTCATTCAAACTACACCTGCGCCGGTACTGGTGCCCTTGAGCACGACGGCACGACCCTTGGGTACGACGGCCGAAAGTCAAGCCTTCAGGCCCAAGGGTCGTACTGTGCTACTCAAGGGCTCTACCGTCGTGCTGAAGGAGATAAGCTGGTGATGGAAGAGAGCTCGAGGCCCGTTCTCGTCCCTCCCTCCCTCCCTACCCACCGTGGAGATACCAGAGCCAACACGACCACCCTCGCCCACCGGTTACGGCGATCCTGAAGGATCGTCCACCTCCAGGAGTTTTCATGTACACATAACAACCTCTTTCGCCTATGCGGTCTGTAAACTATCGCCTCGATGCTTTCAGTCGTCCCCAGTAGCTTGGACTTTAGGCAGGTCAGCGTGGTTGCGGATAATCTTTGTTTGTTAACTCGACATATTTTCCACCTCGAGGTGACGTTAAAATAACCCAGTATTAAGCGCAGGTGCTTTGAGTCACCATCGGTCTTGCCTCTCTCTCTCTCTCTCTCTCTCTCCTCTTAACGATCCACAGAATCCAGCCTCACGTCTACTAACAAGAAGCAATGGCTTCTTCGTATTGCTCGCTGAAGATAAGGCTGATAACTATTCAGATTAGATTTCTACGCGACGCTATTATGTTTACGTCTAGTATTCTGTGCGAGCTTCTCATGTTCACATCCTTATAACGAATCGTAAGAAAAAGCGTTAATTCAGAGGCGCAATGGAGAATATAACTGACGTCCCACTGTTGTCTATCTTCACCTTTCCAAGCTTCTCCAGGTATCCACAGATGATACGGGGCTACAGTCTGATCTGCTCTGTGTTTGCAACCTAGATACGAGAACGATAAACACCAGGGGCTCAAGTACAGTTCCCATGGGAACGGGGGCTTCTCGCTGTGGCGGCGTAAGATACCGCCTGTCGGACCCACTACAGACAGAGTCGTGCGTCTGTTACCAAGTAGGACCTCTGTCCTGCACTGTGCCAGTTACTGCTATTCTTGCCACCGTGCACTAGCACTCGGCGACATTTGAGATCACGGTCTTCGGATGGTTGGCTTGTTGCATTCATCGTCGGAGTGAGACTGGTCATCGTTGAGAGAGACATGATATTGCCATCTTTAAACAGAGCTGCCCAAGTACAGTCTTTGGCTTATGAAGTCAGTGTACGTATATGAGAGAACTCTCTCAGTATGTCTAACGATGTTTATGTTAATGTTACCGGTCGGTAATACTCTAAAACTACTTTCCTCTCCCCTTTATGGAGCAGGTCTGTGTACGATTCTTTTACACTCTGTGAGAGTGAGTCGAGTTAAGGCTATCCATCAAGAGTGCGTCTGCCTGTGTTCCTATAGCACAATGCACACACATCCAACAATTATTCGCATTAGTTCTGTGTGACGCTCCCCATCTTGCTAGCATCTGTATCTCATGACCACTTCTCCCACTGAGCAAGACGGTCTCGATGGCCTGGCCTTTGACCTGACCGTCACGCTCTCGGGGTTAATATTTAGGGCCCTCCTGACTCTCCCATGTTGCCACCTGGTGTACAGTCCGTCATCCCTCACCGGTCATCCATCAAGCGGGAGGGAGAGGGGAACCTGTTGCCATCCAGGCCTTCTGACACATCCATTACGAGGCACCGGTCACCTGCCTGGCTGGCTGTCATCTACAGCCGCTCATCCATCTAGCCTAAGACGCGACGCTGGCGAGGGAAGGGTACAGCTTCGCGGTCAGACGGATCAGCTTCGTCGGCGGGAGTCGCCTTTCACCAGCGAGGATATGGCAGGGGAGGGGGGAAGCCGCACCGAGCCAGGTGGGTAACGGTATAAGGGAAGGCGTTTGCTACTAAGGTAGTTAACATCATCACTGAAGACTGTCGTCGTTGAGAGAAACTATACCGAGGGCACGAGAGCTTTCCCACAGTAATACCAGTCTCGTCATGAGGGATCGATCCCCAGCTCCTACTGGTCTACTCCGGCTGCAGTTAACTACCATACAACAGACGTCTCCCGGACCCATCGATCATAAGAGTACGCAGCAAAACGCGACCCTCCGGAGATAGCGTGCACAGTAATATCAACCCCAGGTGCGCGGGTAAACTCAAGGCCGAGGTGTGTGTGTGTGTGTGTGTGTGCAGGTATCACACGAGAGATTGGCGAGATCCCCTGGCCGGACGTGCTTCACTGCCGTTGCTTACTGATGGAGGCGATCACCAGCAACACACCCCGCCGGCGTCTCTACCGTGGCTGCCGTCCCATGCAAGCCTCCGGTCACGGCCTCACCTATCAACCAAAGTTCTATGGCCATCCGCCTCCGTCCATCACACAGCCCTTAAGGCTCAGGTCAAAGGCCAGGCCATCAAGCCCAAGGCTCCTACAGTCCTGCTCGAGGATAATAAACTAACGCATTCCTAAACAGCGACAATAAGATATTCTCCTCCGGACGAACACCATATTCAATCCACACATGTACAGATGTGGTATACAAATTTCTGAACCACCGAGTGTTCACCTCGATAATCATTCAGCTCCCTTTGAAGTAATTACAATACGGAAGGTGTAATCATCAACCTCGCTGCCAATAATTACATACTGTGAAGGCAAGGAACTGGATAGCCAGCAGCTACCCTCTCCAACTGCAATGCTTCGATGACTTTCACGGATTAAGATGATGATGATGATGACGCCTCTATAACAGAGTCTAATGTAAACCCCCAAACTCTTGATACGGTTTACGTGTACTCTGAGAAACTAAGTATGGCAGACACGTTCACCCGCACATGCAAGGAAGGTCGTCAGTGCTTCAGACAATAGGAGGTACTGGCCCATTACACGCGATGCTTGCCCGGGAGGTCAACGCACACACACAGCTGGTGCCAGCAATCAGCACTGCGTACAGATGTAGGTCAAACGCACCCCACAGGGCCAACACCCTCCCCCCTCCACCAGCCTCCTCCAATTAGCCAAATTACGGCTAATGACCCCCACATTTTCTCCTCCATTAAATCGCATACAAATTCCATCGCAGGAAAGACCTAAACGACGAGCGAGGTTTCATTGAGTCATTAACCCGATTTCGGCGCTTCGTTTCACGGGTCTCCCTGCTGGTGGTGGGAGCGGAGACCCGGCTGTACTGGAGTCGTTCTCTGTTCCGCCAGAACCCGGGTCATATACGTTCTTGATCCCTCGCGCACGACGACACGGCCCTTGCAGAACGACTGTCCACGACCCTCGAGTATGGCCGAACAACCCTGACAGAACGACGTCAAAACCTTTTGAGAACGGCGGAACGACCCGTTCAGCATGACGGTAAGACCCCTCGCGAACGACATTACAGCACACAAGACCGCCCGGATGGTATACCTTACGCCATACACAGCGCTGAGGTACCCACACCTCAACATGCTTGCGGGGAAAGTATATATATATATATATATATATATATATATATATATATATATATATATATATATTT